>ML336307.1:0-22899 GCA_005239505.1 Nicotiana paniculata
TCTCAACCAGTGCAACAGATTCAGGTATTTTGTGAAGTCTGTGGAGAGGGTCATTCGGGTGATGTATGCTCAGTTAATCCAGAGTCTGTCTGCTTTGTGGGTAACGCGAATAGGGGACAAGCAAATCAAATGGAAACACTTATAACCCCAACTGGAGAAACCACCTAAACTTCTCTTGGGTGGAAATTAGAGCACTCAGCATAATTACAGGCATCCAGCACCTCAACAGCAGTACAAACAACCTCAGGCTGAACCATCAGCAAGCCTTGAGGAAATTATGAAGAGAATGATGAATGACCAACTTGCTTTCAATCAGAAAATAATGGATGATCACCAAGCCCAGACTGTANTTGGGGCGCTTCCAAGTGACACTGAAGCTAATCCTAAAGCATCGGTTAATGCTATATCATTGAGGAATGGGAAGGAATTGGAAGAAGTTCAGTCCAAGAAGAGGAAGCAGGTAACTTTTGATGAGGAACCAATCACTATTGAATCAACATCAAACAACCCGAAAGAATCAGATAAGCCAACAAAGGAGGCGGTGGCTGAGCAACCTCCACCAATTGTTACGAGGCCGCCCCCTCCATTCCCTCAAAGGTTGCAAAAGGTGAAAGATAATGCCGCATACAAAAAGTTTCTTGACCTCTTGAAGCAGGTACAAATCAATATTCCATTGGTAGACATTTTGCAGGAGGTGCCCAAATATGCTAAATACATCAAGGACATTGTGGCAAATAAACAGAGGTTGACTGAATTCGAAACCGTGGCACTCACGGAGGAAGTTAGCTCGAGAATTCAAAGCAAACTACCTCAAAAATTAAAAGATCCGGGTAGTTTTACTATCCAAATCTCAATTGTTAAGCATGCAGTCATGCGAGCTTTGTGCGATCTTGGGGCAAGTATTAATTTGATGCCGCTATCTGTGTTCAAGCAATTGGGGTTGGGTGAACCACGCCCAACAACTGTGATTTTACAATTGGCTGATCGCTCCCTTGCTCATCTTGAAGGAGTAATTGAAGATGTGCTGGTGCAGGTGGGTTCCTTCATATTTCCAGCTGATTTCATTATCTTGGACTATGAGCCTGATTAGGAAGTCCCATTTATTTTGGGGCGTCCATTCCTAGCTACGGGCCGAGCTATCATCGATGTGTGTGAAGGGAAGATGACAATGCGAGTTGGTGATCGAGTGAAGGTGTTTAATGTTTATAAGGCACTCAAGTTTCCTGTCCACTATGAAGAGCTATCCATGATTACTGTAGTGGAAAGCAAATCGAAGTCAATGGCTCCATACATGGGTCCTGTTGACCCTCTTGAGCAAGTGTTAGTTGGGGATGAAGAAGACTGTGAGGATAAAACAAGGGGAGACATTGAGAAGGCTTTTGAAGTATCTTGCAGTTACCTCCACGGGCTAGGAAAGTTTGAAGAGTTGAACAAGCCTGTTACTCTAAGCCATCCTAAGCCATCTATTGAAGAGGCTCCAACATTGGAAGTCAAACCTCTTCCAGCACATTTACGCTATGATTATTTGGGGAACTCTGAGACATTGCCCGTGATCATCTCATCCAGCCTGAACAATACACAAGAATAGAAATTGCTTAGGGTACTTCGTCAGCACAAAAAGCAATTGGGTGGACCATTGAAAATATTAAAGGAATCAGCCCATCATTTTGCATGCATAAAATTTTTTTGGAAGATGGATATCGCCCGAGTGTTGAGCAGCAAAGAAGGCTAAATCCCATCATGAAAGAAGTGGTGAAGAAAGAAGTAATAAAATTGCTAGATGCAGGTATCATTTTTCCTATTTCTGACAGCAACTGGGTGAGCCCAGTTCAATGTGTGCCCAAAAAGGGAGGGATAACCGTGATTGAGAATGAGAAGAATGAGCTGATTCCCACCCGCACTGTTACGGGTTGGAGAGTTTGCATTGATTATCGAAGGCTCAACAAAGCAACTCGAAAGGATCACTTCCCACTCCCGTTCATTGATCAAATGCTGGACAGATTAGCAGGGCATGAATATTATTGCTTTCTGGGTGGGTATTCAGGTTACAATCAAATTGTCATATGCCCAGAGGATCAGGAGAAGACCACATTCACTTGCCCTTATGGCACATTTGCCTTCAAGCGAATACCATTTGGTCTTTGTAATACACCAACCACCTTCTAGAGATGCATGATGGCTATTTTCACTGACATGGTGGAAAAATTCGTAGAGGTGTTCATGGAAGACTTCTCAGTCTTTTGGTCATCCTATGATGATTGTTTGAAAAATCTGAGCATGGTGTTGGCCCATTGTGAAGAAACAAATCTGGTGTTAAATTGGGATAAGTGTCACTTTATGGTGCAGGAAGGTATCGTTTTGGGTCATAGAGTATCTAAAAGTGGCATCGAAGTTGATAAGGCAAAAGTGGAGGCAATTGAAAAACTACCTCCACCAATTTCAGTGAAGGGCATCCGGAGTTTCCTGGGACATGCAGGATTTTATAGACGCTTTATTAAAGATTTTTCTAAAATTGCTACTCCGTTGTGCAGGTTGCTGGAAAAAGATGTCAAGTTCAATTTTGATACACCCTGCCTGAAGGCATTTGAGAAGCTCAAGATGAAATTGGTAGTTGCACCCATAATTGTTTCACCTGATTGGTCAATACCATTTGAACTTATGTGTGATGCAAGTGACCATGCAATTGGGGCAGTGCTAGGACAAAGGAAAGACAAGGTGTTTTATTCCATCTACTATGCGAGCAAGACCCTCAATGATGCACAACAGAATTACACCACCACTGAAAAGGAGTTGTTAGCTGTGGTATGGGCCTTTGAAAAATTCCGGGCATACTTGGTGGGCACGAAAGTTATTGTCCACACAGATCACGCAGCAATCAGGTACTTATTTACAAAGAAAGAATCTAAAGCTAGATTGATGCGCTGGGTTTTATTGTTGCAGGAATTTGATGTGGAGATAAGAGACCGAAAGGGCACTGATAACCAAGTAGTTGACCATCTGTCAAGGCTGGAAAATCATGATCATGTTGAGGAGGGTGGAGATATTAAAGAAGTCTTTCCTGATGAGCAACTTTTTTCTATAACCCAAGACCCTCCTCCGTGGTATGCCGATTATGTGAATTATCTAGTGAATGGGGTACTTCCTCCGGATATAGAATCTGAAGCAAGGAAGAGGTTTTTACACGATGTGAAATTTTACTACTGGGATGAGCCCTACCTGTACAAAGAATGTGGTGATCAGTTAATGAGGAAATGCATTCCTGATGTAGAAGTAGAACGGGTGTTGTACGATTGTCATGCATCACCATATGGAGGCCATCATGGTGGCGATCGAACGGAAACGGAAATGCTACAATCTGGGTTCTTTTGGCCAACACTATTCAAAGATGCCCATGCATTTGTTAAAAAGTGTGACCAATGCCAGTGAACAGGAACGATAACAAGGAAGCACGAGATGCCTTTGAATAATATCTTGGAGGTAGAGACTTTTGATGTATGGGGGATAGATTTTATGGGTCCATTCCCATCATCCAGGGAACATAAATACATTTTGCTGGCAGTTTACTACGTGTCGAAATGGGTGGAGGCAATTGCATGTCCGACGAATGACGCCATGGTTGTCGCTGCGTTCGTGAAGAAGAATATATTCTCCAGATTTGGCACTCCACGGGCCTTGATTAGTGATGAAGGAACCCATTTGCAATCGGTTATTGAATAACCTTTTAGCTAAATATGGGGTCCGTCATCGAGTTGCAACAACATATTACGCTCAAACAAATGGACAAACAGAGGTATCCAATAGAGAAATCAAGCAAATACTAGAGAAAACAGTGAGTGTGAAGAGGAAAGATTGGGCTGCTAAGTTAGATGACGTTTTATGGGCATACAGAACATCATACAAAACACCAATTGGGGCATCACCGTACAAGCTGGTCTATGGGAAGGCATGTTACCTGCCCGTAGATCTTGAACACTAGGCGTATTGGGCCATTAAGAAGTTAAACAACCTTGAAGCCGCGGGTGAGAAAAGATTGCTGCAGTTGGATGAATTGGATGAGTTCAGGTTTCACTCATACGAAAATGCCAAACTTTACAAAGAAAAGAAAAAGAGATGGCATGACAAACATATACATCCGCGTCATTTTGAGCCGGGCCAACATGTACTATTATTCAATTCTAGGCTTAGACTGTTTCCTGGAAAGCTGAAATCGAGATGGTCAGGCCCGTTTGAAATAGTGAGAGTCACTCCATATGGTGCACTTGAATTGCGAGCTATACATGGTGAAAGAACATTTTTAGTGAATGGGCATAGAGTCAAACATTATTGGGGTGGTACCATAAATCGTGAGAAGACCAAAATCGTGCTCGCTGATGACTGAGGCGAGGTTCTTCGTCATGCCGCGACGTTAAATCAGGCGCTTCATAGGAGGCAACCTATTGACTTGTTGTAATCAGGCGCTTCATAGGAGGCAACCTATTGAGAATAGGCGAGCAGTACTTCGGGAGAAGGCTACGAGAGCAACTATCGATTAATTTTGCAACCATGAGTGAATTATATGAAAGGGAGAGGTAATTAGAATGCAATATGAATGGTGAATTGATCACAACCTGTAATATTTGTCTCTATTGAACACACAACAATAATCTCATTACTTGATAATTAGTTCATATAATCATAGAATAAATTAGTTATATTCTTGGATTTTGTTTTGGCTCGATTAAATAGCAATTAGAGTGATTCAATAAGTAGTTTAAGCAAGTCCTTGTGGGTTCGACATTCGATTTAATATTATATTAATTGCTACGACCACATATACTTGCGTGTGCTATTTGGACCAACAGGAGGTCAGATCGGAAGAAGAAAAAGAGATGATAAAACATACTCGATGTAGAGATACTTACGCTTCATAATCCATTCCTCCGGGAATGGCATTTCTATCAGCGAGGATGAGGTCCAAGGTTCTGACTCTAACAAACCATCTCATCCATCCCCGGTCTTTGTCCTCGTCGATGCAGGCAAAGAACGCCTTGGCTGATCGACGGTGTTTCTTGATTAAACTCCCTCGGAAGAGACGAGGGCTATATAATCTAATCAAATGATCGAGGGAGAAAGTCATTCCCTCGACCATGTTGGAGATGTATCGAATCATGTAGAGAATCCTCCAGAAAGAAGGATAAATTTGACTGAGTGTCACTCGGTATTGGCGACAGAAGTCGAGAATCACCAGATGTATCGGTGGAGAAGAAGAATCTACGGGGCCTAAAGTGAAAGGGTATGTATATATGCTGAGGAAGCCAGCTTTGTGTGTTACTATGCTTTCCTCAGCTTTGGGGATTTCCACTTGCGCCACCTCCCCCAACGACAATCTATCTTTACTCTCTTTGTATCGGTCACCACACTTATGTACCGAGACATGGGCTCGCATCGGCTCGATGTATAAGGAGGTTTCTCGATGGTAAGATCGGAGACAGTGTCAAAGGGACCAGGAATGCACTGCTCGATACTAGGAGGGTTTTTTAATTTGACCTTAGACGGGTGTGACGAGGAAGTGGTTCCCTCTTTTTGAGGTACCATTTTGAGGTCCTGACCATAATTGTAACTGAGATTCAAAGAAAGAAATGAAGAAGCAAGCGCAAAAAGAGGATGAAAGCAGAAAACTGTTAAATTTTGAAAACTTGAAGATGTTGTAAAAGTGTGAAAGGCAAACAATTGAAGTATTTATAGAAGACATTTGGGCATGTTTGAGAAGCGGAAAGGTCGAACCAATTGCGGTTCATGGGCTTCTCGGGAATCGTGCTGACAGCGACCTCTACGCAGCCTTTATGTCACGTCATTTAATGTTTTGACGAGGCTGACGTCATAATGAGGATATCGAAAGGGCAAAAATTCAAGGCCGTTTCTTATGGCTATCTATATACGGCTAAAATCGGAGAGCCCAATTTTATGATCATTATGGCATTCCATAGCCCGTCTTCTGAGAGCTCGAAGCATAGTCCGAGGTTTAACATCGAGGAAGCATATCGAGGATTCTCCGCGCTCGAACTTGGGGCAGTGTAGATCGATGACCATCATGAAAAAGCGAAAAATTCCCAAAAGGCACGTGGTTAAAGATGACCAAGTCTGCAAGAATAGTACAAGTCCGTACCGAGACATTAAATAGCTGTACCGGCTGTGTTTATTTGTAATAATTACACAAGTACTATATTGGGATTCCCCTTCTTATATAAAGGGGACCATTTTCATTTTGTAACACACATGATATTCAATACAAGAACAACACGATTCTTTGCTCTCTAACTTAAACATTCTCTACAATTGTTCCATTGATTTATTCCTTTCATTTATTGTGTTTCATTAATTGTTCTTCACTTATTGCTCATTATTGATCATAAAGGGGCCATGTTCGAGGCCCTCAATACTGTTATATCTTCATCGACCGCCCTCTGTCAAGCTCTCGAGCTCGACCTCGGGGCCCTATTTTGACCAGCTCGAGACCCCGTCTCATAACTGCTCGGTTTGCACAATTTCATTACCCTTTGCTCGTACCTCATTTTTTTAAATTCTCACTTAACATCTTTTGCCTAAACAAATAGTATTAGAATAAATCACATATTTTTAGAACCACAAAATCAGATATAATTATAATTACCATTTCCACGGTAAACAATATGTTTAATAGAGAAAGTTTTAAGTACTTAGGGTCAATTATCCAGGGAGATTGGGAGATCGACGGGGATGTTACGCACCGTATTGAGGTGGAGTGAATGAAATAGAGGTTAGCGCTAGAGTCCTGTGTCACAAGAATGTGCCACTGAAACTCAAAGGTAAGTTCTATAGAGCGGTGGTTAGACCAGTCATGTTGTATGGAGTTGAGTGTTGGCCAGTCAAGAATTCACATATCTAGAAGATGAATGTAACAAAAATGAGGATGTTGAGATGGATGTGTGGTCACACTAGGTTGGATAAGATTCAAAATGAAGATATTCGAGAGAGGGTGGGTGTGGCTCCCGCGGACGACAAGATGCGGGAAGCACGACTTAGATGGTTCGGACACGTGCGAAGGAGAAGCCTAGATGCACCGGTTAGGAGGTGTGAGCGGTTGACTTTGACAGGTACGAGAAGAGACAGAGGGCGGCCTAAGAAGTATTGGGGCGAGGTGATCAGGCAGGACATGGCGCTACTTCAGATTTTCGAGGACATGACTCTTGATAGGAACATGTGGAGGTCGAGCATTAGGGTGGTAGGCTAAGGGGTAGTTGAGAGTTCTTCCCTCTTTGTACCGGGTAGTATGATATAGTTTTGTTTAGGTTTGTTAGCGGTCTATGTAGTGTTCACATTGTTGTTTTGCATAGTTTTGTGTTATTGTCCTTTCACTTATTCGTTGCTGTTATTTTCAATCTGACATCTTTTTGTTGTTACATGTCTTTTCTCTTGTTTCTTTTTGGATATTAATGTCTCTCGTGTTGAGCCGAGAGTCTCCCAAAAACAGCCTCTCTACACTTTTCAGGGTAGAGGTAAGGTCTGCATACACTCTACTCTCCCTAGACCCCACTAGTGGAATTTTACTAGGTATGTTGTTGTTGTTGTTGTTAATATATATGTTCAATAACTCCAACACATTCTTTAATAATATTTACGTAATTTTTAAAATTGTATGCCTATGGATATAGATACACGCGCAAAGCGCGTACCCTAAATCTAGTTATATAAAATTTGTATAAAATCATATTCAAGTAGTATGATGTTGTAGTTGTGTTTAACCGTATAAGAATAATGTATGATAACTGTAGAGACATTTTAAAAAAGTTGTATACTATATAATTAGGTATACGAAATTTATTTTTAGTGTATATGATTGTTGTAGATGTATTAACTTGGTATCAAATTTGTACGAAATTTATTTTTAATTTGTATACTGATGTATCATACAATACTCCTTTATTAATTGATTTGTTAAAGAAAGAAAAGTAGAGAATGAGTTTCAAATCGACTCATGTGCACTGATTCATATTTTTTAAAACCGAAAAATTTGAATATTGATGGAAACTGAATGGCTTGGGTGGAGAAATTTCGAGTTTCACCATAGATAAAAACGCCATCGTTGCACTTAGGAGAAACTGAGTTTCATCTGAAATTTAAATTTTGTGTGAGAAACCAACTGGGTAGCATAGATTCTTGTTGGAAATACTAATACAAAGTTAAATCCGAAGTTTGGAGGCGATTGAATCTGATTTGCTAGGGCTTGGGTCAGAAATTTTGAAATCAAGCGAAGAAGATGACTGCAATTTTTTGATTTATACTGATGTTTGATTTAAATCGGCCGTTTTTCGGCGAGGATAAAGATTAAGAGGGAGGCGGCAAAGAATAGAAAAAAGAGGAGAGGAGAGAGAAAAGGAGAGGAAGAGATAGAGAGAAGATAGATGCCCTAATCATGTATGTGTATAATTTGTAAAGAAAATCCAGTCAACTTTGATAAATATCAAAATATTAGACATTTAGGGTAAATAACCTTATAATTTAGTACATAAACGAAAAAGTCCCTTGGGTTATAGAACATATTTTAGTTTCGAAAATACTTTTGTGAAGTACCCATCTAAACACGCACTATAACAAATTTGGCTGATAGATTATAAACATGACATGAGCAATCTACCACATAATGTAATGCAAAGTAAGCAATCATAAAAGTCATGATTTTTCACAACAATGAAGCAATTGTCACCTCGTGCCTCATGCCCCTGTGTGTGTGGCGTTCCAGAAAATGAATGAAAGCTCTCACCTCGCATCCGTCCCAGTGGGCAGTACCTATCTTCGTAAAATCCGCTTAAACCCTTCTTTGAATCACTATCTCTTTCCTCAAACCAGATCAACTTCTTATTCAATTTCTTCTCGATCTAATAAAACTAATTAAAGCTTCCTTCATAAGCACTTCAACTTTCTATCCATATTTCTAGATTCAATTGTCCTACTCCAAGTGTTTGATCTAATTCCCCTGAATTCTGTCGGTCACCAGCTGAATTATTATTACTACTTCTCAACATATGGGGTTTTTTCTTCTGTTAATAAATTGAGTTCGCAGATTTGGTGGGGGAGATTTTTATCGCATTGCTGGATTAAATTATTGAGAGATGAAATCGAAGATAAAATGGGCAGCACTAGGAGGGCTGGTGTTATCATTCGCTTCATTGCTCGTTCACTTGTTTCTTGCCAAGTCCAGTGCTGATCTTGTTCAATATACTGCTATTACTCTTTTCACTGAGGATTTAACTCCCACTTTAGCCACCAGAAAGGTAAATTGTGGGAAAAAAATAAAGTTTCTAATTTTCGACTCTTTACATCTACTTGTTATTTCTTCTCATTTAAGATTATGTACATTATTCAACTATATAATGCTGCATTTATCTGGTTGATTTGATTGCCCTATGCTTATACATTTGTTATACTATAATTTAATGACTTTATTGAAATGGTGGGAAAAAGATGTACATGCAAAGAAGCTTACAAAAAAAACACGATCCTCTATAAAAAGCACTCAAATATCAGAAGTGCTAACAATATCCAAGCCTGGCTGGGCAGAGTTATCTGTTACTTGTGCTTATGGGAGGTAGCAGGCACAAGATAGAGCAGGTATCCGGTGGAATAGTAGAGGTGCGCGGAGCTAGACCCCACATCACCATCATCCAAAAAGTGCTCAGAAAAAATATATAAAAAACGAAAATATTGGGAACTTTGTCATGCATTGTCTCTATTACTAACCGGAATGTATTGTATGTTGTTTAAGAGTATCTACTTGCTTTGATAATACAATGGTACATCTTTTTAGGTTGATAAGATTACCCTGTGGTTGTATTTGTATTTTTATATTGGAAACTTTGATTAGGGTCCTGGGTTTCGCAAGTTGTGGGGAAATGTGAAGTCATTGGAGCCCTTGCACCCTCATCCAAATCCAAGAAGTACATATCCTGGTAATCTTTGAAAGTTTTGTTATTTAAGGACGGAGATTCTGGGCCTGGCTATGTCAAAATTTAAATTGACTTGCTGCCTTCTCCAATTTAAAGTTAATTGTATTTTGTTGCAACTACATGTTACGTACCTCCATCATCGATTGAAACTGATTCTTTCTTTTCACCAACTTTGTCACTGTTTCAGTGGCAGTTGAACACAACAATGGCTTCATCTATGCAAAAATTTCTGGTAGTTTTGAGAAGATTAGGAACTCGGTATGCTCATTATATTGTTGAAAAGTCTTCTACATATTCTGCACCAAATTGTTTGGGAAAGAGTTCCTAACAGGTTTCCTTTTCTCATAGATTGTTGATCTGGTCGCCATATCAAGGCTTTTAAATGCCACCCTTGTAATTCCAGAGATTCAAGAAAGTACTCGTCCAAAAGGCATCAGGTCCTGATTAATTTGACATAAAGATACCGAGGGCTTTTTTGATGCTTTATTTGCATTCCTGAATCTTAAGTTTGTATTTAAAACTTTGCAGTTCCAAGTTCAAGAGTTTTTCATACCTCTATAATGAGGATCAGTTTATAGCAGCCTTAGTAAATGATGTCACCATTGTGAAGAGTCTGCCATCTATCTTGAGGGAGGCTAGGAAACGGAAAGAGTACCAGATTTTCAAGCCCAAAAGTTCTGCTGCTCTAAGATTTTATACTTCTGAAGTTTTACCTAGATTGAAGAAAGCAAAGGTCATCGGATTAATATTGACAGATGGAGGATGTCTAGAGGTATGATTATTTCCTTCTGTTTGGTTTTTGCAAGTCACAGTGACCTTAGACGTGTATAAAGTTGTATTTAGCAAGATATTTGGACCCCTTTGCAAAATTATAGTGAATTGTACATTTATAGACTAGGTGACATGGAAATTAAAAAAATTAAGGGAGCACGGCTCTACTTATATATGTGATATTTTGTATGGTCTTAATGTAAAGAAAAAGCTTTAGAAGACACAGGGCATACCACATCCATTTCATATTATTAACGTCACAAACAATAGATTCTTGTTATCCCACGGGCGGACCTACATTAAGAGTGCCGGGTGCTAGAACACCCGTTTTTTGAAAATTGGGCTATGTTATTTCTATACAAACAATCAAAATTTGTTTAGTGAGCATCCATCACCAAAAAGACTTAAAGGGTGCTCTGGTTGAGATGTTTGATTAAAGTATATGTGCTTAGAGAGAAAAAAAGGTTCAATTCTGGCTTGGAGGTTCTATATATTTTCCTCTTTAGTATGTAATACTACCTTGGAGCATGGAATGTTTTCCGCCTACATCTTTCTGAAGTCCTACCTTTGCGCCTTATTTCAGTTTAACCTCTAATTTTTGAATATTTCATGCTTACTTCTTAAGAGGAGTTGAACCTAACATGATCAATGACGATTTTCCCCTATTTAATATTTACCTGCCTCATGCTTTGTTTCTCTTGCCCTACAATGACTATTTAATCAAGTTCAATTTCTTCTCAGTCCGCGCTTCCCCCAAGCATGGCTGAGTATCAGAGGCTTAGGTGTCGTGTGGCATTTCATGCACTTCAATTTCGCCCAGAAATTGTAGCTCTTGGAAAACTAATGGTGGAAAGGTAAGGATCTGAACTTTTTTTTACCTGTATCTTTCTAAATGTAAATTTCCAGCACTTGGTGCTGAACAGTGAACAAAATAAAATTACGTGGAAAATGGAAGTTCATCTGATCAACTTCTTGCCGCTTTTTCTTTCCAAGTGGCGAAGGGAGAGTTTTTAAATCTCTTGTAGAAAGATGGTAAAAAGTTTTATTCCTCTTTCTGCAGATTACAAGCTTCAGGCCAACCATACCTTGCCTATCATCCTGGGCTTAAGAGAGATGCCCTAGCCTATCATGGATGTGCTGAAATTTTTCAGGTTACTTTTCTTGAATTGATATATTCTCTTAATCCGATCGGTGTTGTAGGAACTTGGATTTGTCTAACCAGTAGTCGATGTTCTGGACATCCCTGTTGGAACATGGATTAAATTTGATAAATTTTGGTGACTTGTTCTGGAAATTTAGTACTATAACCATAGCAATATTGGTTTTCAAATTTTGTGGTTGAGGTATCACTGATGAGAACAGGGGATGATACATGTCAAAGCTATGTTATTTGGCTCACAAAATTTGATACATATCAACATGTCAAAGCTATGTTATTTGGCTCACATATGCAAATAGAACTAGTATAAGTATCATATGCTTTCTCTTCAGGGGCGGAGCTAGCCCATTGAGTACGAACCCTGTCGCTTTGGTCCAATCCATGTATTTGTCTTAAAAAAAATCTATTGAATATGTACAAATTATTAATTTAGAACCCAGTAACTTGAAAGAATTAGAACCCTGAACCCATAAACTTCAAATCCTGGCTCCGCCTCTGTTTCTCTTATCTTTGTAGCTAATATCAACTCTAGCTTGTATTCTTGAATTTTCTTATATAGCAGCTTTCAATCTTGGCAAATGCAAGAATTCTGCATGAGGATCTGATGGTTCTAAGGATTCTAGAATAGTTGAGATGCCAAGAACACTCTAATTGATGAGGATCTGGGATTAGAATCAGCAGCATATTCTTATTGTTCTGCATAATATGTTTAGTTCAACCAGGACCTAAAACAAAGAACTTTTGATTGAACCAGTGGGAAGGGTTTTGAGAAAGGGAAGAAGACCTGTTAAAGTTACTTAAACAGAAGGATTATCATTGCCGCATCCTTTTTGGTATGACAAGGGAGAGTGCATGAGATCTACGTCTTCCTTTTCCTCCAATTCTGAAGGTGTTGAGAAAAGCTGTCTAAATCAGGATGCCATATGCAATCTTCAACTTTTACTTTGACTCCTCTTTGCTTCGTAACGATACTAAGAAGTTACCCATGCCCCTCCTCTAACCATCCTTTTCTTCCGCAAAATCATACTGTCAGTTAATAAGGTGAAAAGTTCAGAGTTGCTCTTTATATTCTATTGTCTGATGCTTCTAATTCTTGTGACCTCACATGCAATAGATGGATAATCTTTCATTTCTCGACTTGTCTTTCCAAATATAGTTATGGCTTATTGTCATTCATTTGAATTGTCTGAGAAAAATGAAAACGAAAGGAAACTATGTGATTGTGACTGTAAATTGTAATTCCGAGCTGTGAAGTGAGTGCACTAGAAAAGAGAAAAAGGAAAAAGAACAAAAAGAGGAGGGCATAGAAAGAGGCAGTTTAGCAGTAAAACAAGGGAGGGTATTACTGCACTTAATCTGCTGAGCCTCTAAATATCTGTTGTAATGGACCTTATGATGCCTTTTCCTCATTAAAAGAACAACTGATGTTGCGAGATCTGTAACCTATTGCTTTCTGTTGGTGTAGGATATTCACACAGAACTTATACAATACAGGAGGGCCCAGTTGATTAAACAAGGAATTATCAGTGAAGAACTTAGTGTTAATTCACATGCTCGGAAGAGAAATGGATCGTGCCCACTCATGCCAGAAGAGGTACTTTCGGATTTTCTCTTCAAATCTCTAAAAACTGTTTATTCATCTGGCTGGATATACATAATTGTAAGTATCTTGTGCACAATATGTTGCTTCTAGAGTTATCTTTTGAAGCAGACTTTTTTGATAGAATCCATGAGGTGCACTCTGTTAACATCTCTGATAATTTAATCTCCATTCGGACTTCTCTAGATATAGACTCAGTGTCTGCATGTTTCAAAGTTTACTATATGCTCCTGGACTCTTTTCTCACAACTGGGAACAAGTCGTGGGTTCTTTGTTAGCTTGTACGAAGAGATATAGAGATGAGAGATTAATGCACTTTAAAGATCAATATAGTTTATAATGACGTGTTGTAAAAGACAACTTTCCAGCCGCAAAGAGTAAGCAAATATAGTGGATACACCAACCAATGGGCGGTGAAGTATGCAAAAGTAGCAAAATAACATTAAGACTAATACGATATCATTAGGGATTTGTACACTTTACTACACATCTATTTGATTCTATACCTATTAGCATCTCCGTTTTTTAAATGCTAATTAGTTTTTTCTTTTAACAGAAGGGCTACTGTTCGATGTAACTTTATGATTCTGGTTTTTAACTTATTTAATTTTTCTTTTCGTATGAGTTAGATTAGCCAATGAGATATAGTTTCAACATGGTAGGACATTACCTGGTAGCTATTTTCTGTATCATGGAACAAATAAAGATTGCCTTAAAAGATATATCTGAGTCGTCAATAGCCTGTTCCTGAAGATATTTTCTCTCAAGAACTGTTGATAATTTAAACCCTCTCTCCCCTTTATTGCTCATTGACTTTGGGAAGGTTGATGTTATTGTTCCTAGTTATAAGCCCAAGTTCTTTGTTTTACGGAATTGATGCAAATTTAGGCTATACCCAGTTGCGTCTTCTCATACATTGGAATGAGCAGGAAGCTACGTGTAGTAAGATGATTCTTCGAAGCAAATTTGTTGTATCTACTAACAATATACATATTTTACCTTCAAATTAGAGAAAAAGAGATTGATTGGGTGTTGCAGTGTAGGGTAAGGGACAATGGGGATAAGAGGCGTGGGTGGATTTGGTGAGGCTTTAAGAGCATCATAGCAAAACTGCTCTCCTTAGAAGAAAAGAAAAGCGAGATAAAGAAAAGCTGGTCTGTACTTTGTAGGTTAGTAAAGAACACTTCTGTCAAGAGATTATCTCACTAATTGACCTGATGTTTGTTGCTTTCTGCTCCTGTCTTCTATTAAAAAATCCTTTAAAGAGGGAGTTCTCATAAATAAAATGTTTAAAGAGGAAGTCGTTGCGTGAATTTAAACTGTTATCTGAGATGAAGTTCTGCCGAAGTAAATGTGTTGTTTATTCTAAAGTTACCAACTGTTTAATCCTCCTATTCTGTAATTACAGACTGAATATAACTGTGAATATGCATGGTTGTCCTTGTTTTATTTCTTATTGCTTTGGACATTTTTTTTGCAAAATTTAGGTAGGACTTCTGCTTCGAGCCATGGGTTACCCACCTAGAACAAGAATTTATCTAGCGGGTTCTGAAACCTTTGGTGGACAACGAGTTATGATTCCTTTACGCGCCATGTACACCAATTTAGTTGATCGTACTGCGTTGTGCAGCAAAAAAGAACTAGCCAATTTAGTTGGCCCAGAAATGCCCCATCCGCCTGATCCTGATCAGTTTTTACCCGCAAAAAGCGCAAATCAACTAAAAGCAGAATGGGACAAGGCCGGGCCCCGACCAAGACCTCTACCACCTCCTCCTGATCGACCTATTTATCGACATGAAAAAGAAGGCTGGTATGGATGGGTTGCAGAGAAAGATATGGAACCAGAACCTTCTCCCAATGATCAGAGGGAGCAAGCACACCGATTGCTATGGGATGCTCTTGATTACATAGTCTCAGTGGAAGCTGAAGCTTTTTTTCCTGGTTTTGACAATGATGGTAGCGGGCCTGATTTTGCCAGTTTGGTTATGGGACACCGACTTTATGAGATGGCATCTGCGAGAACATATCGGCCAAACAGGTAGACTAACGACAATAATAGTCCTTTCCTTGTTTGGGTGCTCATCCATTTTTTTTACCATTAGTTTCTAAAATCTATCTTGTACATGCAGGAAATATCTTGCAGAGCTCTTTAATAGTACTGTCGATCATCTTTACTATCCACCTCGTAATTGGACTCTTGCTGCCAGAGAACACCTCAATAAAAGCCTGGCAGAAGAGGGTCTTTTGCAGGAATCCAGTCGATCAAAAACTAAGTTTTTCCTCTCTCACCCTATTCCAGAATGCTCATGTTCAACTGTCAAGGCTACTGATATTTCGCATTCAGGAAAGAACAGCAATCTCCATCTGTTGTTTGAAGCGCAGGGCGAGTGCCCCAGATCGATGCAACAAGAAAGAACTCCAGAGACCAACACGGATGAAGTTGACTCTCAAGAAGATGAAACTGATTTAGATGGGCAGTCAGAATCTGAAGGATACAATGGAACTGATGCAATTCCATCCCTGGAACAGGATGAGGAAATGGATCCTGATGATTAGGATTTGATGTACATATCTTGCCTTCGTAATCTTGTTCATTTGCCTCTATGCCATTGATGTCTAGCCCACTCTGTGGATTAACCTTTTCAACGAGGGTTAAATTTACAGCGGCAGCATGTTGATTTTGGAACATCTCTCGTGCAGATGAACTCCCAATTTTTTCGGGGCAGATTACCTTCAAACATGGTTCTTCGGACGTGCCTTGGAAGAATTCCTGCAACCTGCTTAGTGTTCATGGCTTGGCAAATGGACTCCATTGGTCTCTTCGATAGAATTCTCTCTTTTCCTCTCCTTTAAAGAGGAAAAGTTTTCCCTTCTTCTACAGGTATAGAACATACAAAAGATGTCTAAACTTCTCGAACTTTGTGACTGCACAAAGCAAAAGTAACACTGTGAAGCCATATATTACTTTACAATGATTCATTGATTTTTGTTTCACCTCAAGAGTTGTCTTAAATATTCATATGTACGTTCAAACCTTTTGCTTGTCGAGTAGCTTCAAAATCTAACTAGCTTTCAATATATTGAAATTTGTGTCACTTGAAGAGAGAGCTCTTAGTTCCCCCACAGCAGAAATACATTAGCAGGTGAACCTGTTCAGACGTCATTGAAATTTCGAAGTAGAGAAAAAGCATCCTGCTTCGACACACTTTCTGGCGTTTGTTTCAAACAAAAATAAAAATGTGTTAAATTATCGCGTTGCTCTAAAGAACGTGTTAAGCTGTCGCTACGGTCCTTTTATTTGATTTCTTTACCAAACATATGACTAAGAAGAGAGGAAGAGATACGAAGAGGAAAAGTAATGTTTCAATATGTATGTCCACCAAAACGTCTGTGTCTTTGTTGAAAGGAAAGTATGGCTTCCTTAAGTTCTTCTTCTCCAAAGTCAGGAAATAATGTCTTTGTGCCAGTTGCCACAATAAGAAATTACTGATTCTCTGTTCTCCACCACTTCTTATGGTAGCAAGTTCTTGTTCAAATAATTTGTTGTCGATATCCTCCAACTGTAGAAGACCATCCTTTACTTTACTGGCAATGCTCTTGGTTGCTTCTAATATGTCATAGTGTCCTCCATAGTTCAGTGCCATCATAAGATGAAGTCCTTGGCTGGATTTGGTCGCCTCCTCGGTTAACTCTGCCTTTCTGTAAAGTTATGGGAAGTCTAGGTCTATCTCCAATAACAGACACTCGTACTCCGAACCTGTTAAATTAAGTAATGAAAAATTTGAAAAGCAGTATTTTCTCTATTCCAGTGTATATGCCGGTGTTTCATTCAGTAGTTTGAGATTTATGGTCTAAAATAAATCATTTACATTTGTGCGGCAATAAATCGAATTCATTCTGAATAAAACTAAAAGAAATTACCTCATAAAAATTCTTCAAAGAACTCTTCCAACAGATGCATCAAGAAATCAACCTCCTCCTGTTAACAATCAAATTGTTATGCTGGTACAACGGAACCAGATCGTTCGTTTTATCAAAATCATGTAAAATACAAATCATAACTTCATGATGGGTCAACACCCCTCCCTCCCTTCCCCCCCCAAAAAAAAAAGCAGCCCAATGCACGAAACTACTGCTATGTGCGAGGTTCGGGGAAGACCGGACTATAAAGATATATTGTACGCAGCCTTACCCTGCATTTAGGCTGTTTTTACGAGCCCGCGTGGTTTACTATAAGCTCCCGCTATGCGCAGGGTCCGGGGAAGGGCCGGACCACAAAAGTCTATAGTACGCAGCCTTACCCTATATTTCTGCAAGAGGTTGTTTCCACGGCTAGAACCTCTAACCTCCTTCCTGGTCACATCGCAACAACTTTACCAAATATGTCAAGGCTCCCTTTGTGATGGGTGAAAATCGATACCATTAAATTGCAAATGACAACATGCTTGAGTTGATGCTAAACAATTAGTGATATATTTAATTTTCTCTTGGCGATTTAACATACATGTGCAAGTTATAAAAGTGCGGTGCGTTTGCTTTAGCTTTCGTTATTTCTAAAATTGTTCGGCAACTTAATCGAATCAGAAAGAAGATTCATATAATTCGTGAGAACATGTAGAGAAAGAAATGAAGAGAAAAGATTAGAGTTCTTTCAATATACAATATTTAACTTGATAGGAATCATGAATAGAAAAATATATAATTCAATCTTGAAAAAATTAAGTAATATAATATCATAAACATGAAAAAACTTACGCTTAAATCCATTTTCAAAATTCGCCTGTCTTCAGGTTATGAGAAATACTAGTACTGTTTTTACATTGTACACTTCAATACAGTACTAGTAATAGTTCTACTTATTTTGAAGGTCTTGCTGCAAAGTGCGTAGGAATTTAATAAAGTGAATACAAAATCAATCTGATTAACAAATCTCATTATCTTAGGTTTATATATCTTTTTGGAAAAGTTACTAAGACTAATTAATGGGTGGGAGATCATAAAAGGACGCTGGTTGCTCCATTATATTTTAGAGAGAAGGACCACGCAGGTGCTTGTAGAAAATTTGGTCAGACTAGCACCATTGAAGGCACGGGCGTACGCTTCATTTTTTGTAAACCAATTCATAAATCAATAATGAAAAGTGGTGTCATTTTTTATATTTATATATAATTTTTTCATTTTGTATATTATCTATATATATATATATATATATTTAATTAAAATTCTTACGAAGCAGTGTCACATAACACTTGCCGCAAAGTGTATCTGCTCCCGATCGAAGAAACCAGATCTGCACCAACTCAGTGATATCATCTCCCTCGATAATCTCCCATCAGTTTTGATGAAAACAACTATCAAACCCATCATGTCTTGGAGTACTATTATGATCCATACTAAATGTGTATGTTTAAAAAGTAGCGATACAATCAAACTTTTCTATAACAACATTCATATATAATAATATTTTACGATAAAAGTCAAATTTTTTTCCGATCAATTTTTATGTTATGTTATAATATATGTTCTATATAATAACATTTCGCTATAACATCCAAAAATATTTGGAACAACAAAGCTGTTATAAAGATGTTTGACTGTAACGCATGATGTAACATATAAGTTAATGAGTTCAGTTGATTCTAATTTTCGACATTGAGGATATATATGAATAAAGTTATTGTTTAAAAAATTTAATTTGAACCTAAAATATTAAAAGTGTGAAGGGTTCAATGTCCGAACCTGAATGTTGAACCATTCTAATTATTTTCGATCCACCTTTTTATAGTAGTGTACATATTTTTCGACACTATTAAATCTCTTACATATCATGTTCCCATTGCCACTACACGTACACCAAGTAAATCCGAGCGCTATGAAATCAGTTTCAATCATTCCACACTCTTCAATACATGACATAAACTTCCAATTTTTCTCCATCCTACGAGGTTTGCTACTTTTTTTTTCTGTAGGATCAATAATAGTATTAAATCTAGAAATACACAAAGGTCCAATGATATTCTGACCGCACTAATGGATCCATTGCATATGATTATTATTAAGAAAATGTGCATAAATAAAAGCATTATACGTGGTACGGTAAACAAATATTGACATAAACAGGTCAGATAAGATTTCTGATATGGAAACGTCTTTTTGGAAACTTTAAAATTGAGGCCCCTATATAATTTAGGAAAGATAGAAAAAGGAAGGTCCTCGTGTCAGTTTAATACTCTCCGGTTAATTCCTTCTAATTATATAAAAAATCAAATATTATAGATAAAAAAAAAATCAATTAAAGTGAAATAATAAAAGAACGAAATAGCAAGGAGTCCACTAATAATATGATATAATTATTACGATTTAACATGGCAGAATACTTATTTTCCCCAATGAAATTAAGGGATTTTCCTTTTTTCTTTTCCATTACTGGAATCCTTATATCATCAGGCACCCTTTTGTGAGCTACAGCCATTCTCTTCTTCTTGGGAGGTTAGGACTTTACGCCATCTCCTATGTGACCTCTTCGCAAAAATACTTACATGGTCAAGGTATCTGTGTCAAACTACGCATCACCACACGAAGTGAAAGTATATAGATGAATATGACTTATTAAAAAGAAAAGAATGGGTGTTCTCAGTCTACGTACTATTTCAATGTAATCTAAAAATATTTTTAACTTGCGCACACATAGCTTCGCCCCTCGTTCTCAACCTTATAATTAATTTTTATTTGCACAGTGAGAATATAATATGAGTTGGGGCATTTCAGAATTAAACAGGGATAGTAGTCTATATGTCCCTTCTCTAGTGAGCCTGGTCTCCATCTCGCTGCATGTTATCACCATATGTTTTGAGGAACCACAAAAACCCATTGGAAGTGAGAGATCGAGACTAATGAGTCTGAGCATTAATGGTTGCTTTTCCTCACTTTACAAAATTTCAATTGACTATTTGGGGTAACAGTACTACTTCTCATCAGCTCTTATATGCTTCTCCGTCCAGCTCTGGTCGTCGCATAATATTGAGGCAAGCAATGGATCCTTCTTCCTGCGGTAATATTGATTCTGTAAGTACATAAGAATTGTAACATTACCCTACATTATATTAATCACAACTAATTATTACTCCGTTAATTAAAATACTTTTGAAATCGTTTAATAGAGACCATCATGTTATACAATATATAGTCACCGTACGTCTCAAAACTAATACTCATATGTTCAATTTTCTCTGGCAGGAAATTACTACCCAAGAAAAACTTGAACTTGAAGAATTAACAAAAAAGTCAGGAAAATGTTGGTGGAAACTCCTGATAACACTACACAAAAACTTGTGTTGATAGACACAATCCAACGATTGGGAGTAGCATATCATTTCGATAATGAGATCCAAACATCCATTCACAACATCTTTAATGCGTCCCAGTTGCAGACTGCGAATATTATTGATGACAACCTTAACATTGTTGCTCTTCGCTTTCGACTTGTGAGACAACGAGGCCATTACATGTCTTCAAGTAACTTATTTGTTGGGCTATCTGCATATTTGGCCTCAGGCCCAAAGCTAAAGAGATGACTTTATAAATTGCTGACCCAATATTTATTTGTATTCACTAAAGCTAGAATATAATTTTCTATTATTTTAGCCTATTGGGCTGATATTGTAATGGACTGATATTTTTCGGATTTTGTATATAAAGAGGAAGCCCAACTCAAGTGGGTAACCGACTCATTTCAATTTTATTCGTTTTTCTCTCTATCGAAGGTCTCTCTGAAAGAGAACCTTCCAGAACCTCAACCTCCATTGTTGAAGGTATTCTTTTCTTCCAATTTCACTTGTTAACATGGTATCAGAGCAGGGATTTTGTTAGTCCCTACTCCTATACGTCTTCCAATTCTACTCTGGTTCAATTTGGTGGTATTTTTCTGTGTTCGCCAAAGATTTGTGTTTCAACGATTCGAGGTGGATTTCATGCGGTTTTTCTCTTGTTTATCAACGGAGTCTTCTAATTTGGAGTTTGCATGGAAGTCTGTTCGAGTTTTCAGACTTAATCGAAGAATCTAGGGTTTCTCTGTCAAACCTAGTTTGTTTTACTACTAAAGGCCTTTGCTTCTTCAGGTCGCGAAGAAGGCTGGTAATCTCGTTCCTTAATTCTTTGGTTTCTTCATTCTGTGAGAAGGTGTTGATTTTATTTGTTGAACATTTGATATTTGATGATATTTGGTTGATATGGGTAGTCTCGATCCTCCTATGAGTTCTTCATCTGTTTATACACCTGAACCATCTTCTCCGTTATTTCTTCTTTCTTCTGATGTTCCTGGAGTGTCTCTTGTGGCTGTACCGTTATCGGGGAATGGTTTTGGGGGTTGGAAGCGTAGTATGATTGTTTCGTTATCTGCTCGAAATAAAATTGGTTTAATTGATGGAACCTGCCTTAGGCCCCCTGAGAATTTTCCTCAGTTTAGGCAATGGGATCGCTGTAACAATATGGTCATATCATGGTTGACCAGCTCACTCTCTCTAGATATAGATGAGAGTGTACAATATTCAGATACCACTGAGAGTATATGAAAACAACTTAATAACAGATATGGGACAGTAAATGGAACTAAAGTGTTTGAACTAAAAAGAGAACTAGCATCCACATATCAGGGATCCTTTGATATCCCTTCCTATTTCAACAAACTTAAGAAAATATGGGACGAATTGGAGGTTATAAGTAGTAGTCATGCTAATTCTTGTAATTGTGCTGCTAAAGAAGTTTTACAAAAGGAAAAAGAAGAGGATAAAGTACATCAATTTCTCATGGGGTTAAATGAGGTCTATGTAGGGGTCAAAAGCAATCTCTTGATGATGCATCCTCTACCTTCCCTTGATTCTATCTATAATATACTTCTACAAGATGAAAAATAAAGGCAAGTCAGCACAAATCCTCAGTTCCATCCTGAATCCGCTTCCTTCAATGTTAACTCTAATAGTAACAGATTCACTCAAAATCAGCCACAACAAAGACAGTTTAATCAGAGGGTTTCTTTTGATCAATCTAAGCCTGGTCTGTTCTGCAAGTATTGCAAGAAATCTGGACATTTGATTGACAAATGTTACAAGCTCAATGGTTTTCCTCAAAATTTTAAGTTCACCAAAGGTAGAAAGATAGCTGCAAATGTGGCAGAATCTGATCTTCCTTCTCAACAGATCGTGTCTACCAATTTTGTGTCTAATTCTCAGAATCAGGGTGATTAGGGATCAGTGGTCCATGGGTTGACCCAACAACAATATTCTCAATTGATCTCCTTGCTTCACCAAAGTCATGTTTCTGATTTTGGACCTTCCCTCAACACTTTGAGTTCTGCCAACTTTGCTGGTACATTACTGCCTAAGAATGTTGTGTATAGTTTTAATTCTTCT
>MDKI01166720.1:0-13166 GCA_005239505.1 Nicotiana paniculata
TATATATATATATATATATATATATATATATATATATATATATATATATATATAAATATCGATATAACTACAAATATACATATAAATATAAATTTAAATGTAGATATATAGATTAGATTTGTCTAAGATCTATATAGATTATGTATAAGATTCATTAAACTACTTCCATTAATTATGCTTCTATTTATAAATTTCTAATCATTAATGTTGTCCTAAAATTGTCAAGTGGCTTTAATTTAACTTGTCACTTGACTTAATTTCATATTTCACTGCCCTCCTTTTAATATAATATAGATAGATATAAATATAGATTTGTCACCTTCCACTACAAATATTGCGACGAGATCCAACTACAACATGCTGCTACAAATATCGTACTTATACAGGACTGATTGGTTTATGGTACTTTTGCATTTACGGCCTATAAATTATTGTTGGAAGTGTGCCAGAAAAACTTGATTTGAAAAGCAAATATAACTAACGAAATTGAACGACCAATAATCATGCATTTCTTTATATTAACTTCTGTATTATGTAAAATATTTCAATGGCTGTTGTTCGAACAACTAAATTTACACGTAAAAGCAAAAAAGGAAGAAGCACAAATGACCATGGCTGATGTGGCGATATATTTAAATGACAGTTAAGGGGACATGAAAAAGACTATACAGTCGGACCTCTTTATAATAACATTTTTATATAACAAACGAAGTTGTTAGCGATTATGTATAAGATTCATTCAACCACTTTCATTAATTGTATTTCCATTTATAATTTAAATTTTTAATGTTGTCTGAAAATTACCAAGTGACTTCTTTTTAGCTTGCCACTTAACTTAAGCACATGCTTCACTACTCTCTTTTTAATATAATATAGATTTAATTATTTCTCACGTTATAAATAATTTATATATTTTATGTAAGATCTTATTTTGCTGCTTGAAATTTTTTTATTCTTAAAGTCAATATATGGATATAAATATAAATATAGATATAAAAATACATATAAATACAAATATTGGCATATACAATAGATTTGTCCAAGATCTATTTAGATTATGTATAAGATTCATTCAACCTGTCACGACCCAAAATACTAACTCAGGTCGTGATGGCGCCCAACACCGGGGTTAGGCAAGCCCACACTTAGATTACTAAGCATTTTTCCCATATTTGATTAAACATCCCAACACGTGCCATGTTTTAAAGTTCAAAACATTAATTGAAAAAGATAGTAAGCCATTTTTAACCAAAAGCAGTCGTAAAGAGGAGTGAGCCAATATATATATACAGACCCGCAAACCAAAATAACCACTATGTGTGTGCCAGGAACTAGTGTCATAAGTCCTACCGAAAAACTAACAGAATATACAAAAGATATAATATACAGTCTCATTGTCTGAAAGAAATAGACGGGAAATAAGCAAAAGAAAACTCCATGGTGCTGCCGAGGATCGTCAGGAGAAGCAGCTCATCGTGAAGTCAGGTCCAACTATGATCAGAATCGAGCTCCGATCTGATAACCAGATGCACCAGCCTCAGAACCTGTACAATTAAGTACAGAAGCGTAGCATTAGTACATAAACAAATATGTACCCAGTGAGTATCCCGCCTAACCTCGAAGAAGTAGTGACGAGAGGTCGACTTGACACTCACTAAGGTCCAACAAAATGATTAAGCAGGATATAATATCAGTAACAGACATACGAGGAGGATAAAAGCAGTAAACATTTAAAAGTAACAGTAGTTCAAATAAATACCGGAAGTAAACGTATAATTTCTACTTAATTATTATTTTCTTTCCTCTAAAAATATATCTGACCACTCCAAATCCATAAAAGAATATTAACAATTTAGCATGCACATACAGGATAAGGACAACCGGTCTGAGCCATCATAATGATCATATATGTGCACTGCCGAAGGTCGAATAGCCCGAACCATAATATGTCTTTCAATCTCGCCGTGGCGTACAGCCCGCTCCCATGAGAGTGGGTAAATAACACTACGCTCACGGAATGTAAATTGTGAAGCGGTCACATGCACATACAATCCACACATTTACTCTTTATAATTTATTTTTCGTGAACAATTCCTTAAAATTACTTAAATTTCATGATCTCAGGGAAACAAGCCGCATGTAAAATTAATTCACTAAGCATATAGTTCGTTTCAAGGAAAACATAAATCATGGTGTAGGCCTAGCTACCCGGACATAACAATAATAGTCGCTACGTACGAACTCATCACTTGGCGCGCACGTAGCCCCCACAAACATTAGCACATAGTCATTTAAAGCACCTAGAGAGACAGTTCCCTCTTACAAGGTTAGAAAGGAGACTCACCTCGCGTCGAACCTACTCTCCGAGTCAAGAATGCGCCCGAAACTCCAAACTCGACACCCACGGACTCGAAACTAGCCAGATGTTATACGAATATATCAATTTATACTCAAAGCATGAAATTCTCCTACTGCTTAATCAAATTCATCATTCTTGAAGAAATCCCAAAATCCAACCCTGGGCCCGCATGCTCGGATCCCAAAATTCTCGAAGGAAACACTCACCCATAACCTAAGGATCATTAATACATGATTTTTACTTGATTTCATAGCTAATTGATGGGTAATTTTCTACATTTTCAAAAGCCCTAAGTTACTACCCTAAATCCTTAGTTTTCACTAATTAGGTAGTTAATTTAGCTTGTAATCCATGCATGAAACTAATATTAGGGTAGAATTCACTTACCTTCAACAACTAGGTCGTTTGCCCCTCTTGAATGTTGAAAATCGTCCCAAGGAAGAAGAAGAAGATGAGAAAATGAATTAAATCCCGTTATAAAAACACACTGCCCAGCTGCCCCTTCTATGCGAGCACATCAGGGGCAGTGCGTTCGCGATGAACAAATGGCCAGGGCCTGATGAGGCCTTCGCGAACGAGAAGGCTAGCTTGGCTAGACCTACGCGAACGCGGCTGGGGGGTGCGAACGCACTGAGTAAGGGCTAAGCTGGTCTGGCCCAATGCCCTACCCTATGCAAACGCATAGGGAACATTTTCACCCCTGCCTAGATCCTTCTATGTGAACGCGGCAGAGCAACCGCGAACGCATAGAAGGAAACAAGACACATAAATTCTGGTGTTTTGCATTTAACTCCGAGGGGTTCGAAACTCACCCGAGCCCCTCGGGACCCCGTCCAAAGGCACTGGCAGGTCTATATTCATGATACGGACTCGCTCGAATTTTCGAAACGTGAAAAACAACAACGAAACTAAGAATTAGACCCCAAAAACCAAATTGAATCAAACTTTGAACTTAAAGTTCTAGAATTCGCTAACAATGCGCCGTACCGACCTATACTACTCGAAATGACACCAAATTTTGCAAGCAAGTCATTAATGATATAACGGAACTATTCCTGGTCTTGGAATTCCCTCCGGACCTCGATAACACAAAAACACGTCACAAACCACAATATTAACTTAAGGAAATTCTTATTTCGATATTGGGCGCCGAAACTCTCCCGGGTCATACAAAACCTATTCCGAGAATATGCCCAAGTCCGAAATCATAATACAAAGCTAACGGAGCCGTCGAAACTTGATTCCGAGGTCGTTTACTAAAAATGTTGACCGAAGTCAAACTTTGTCCTTAAAGGCCAACCTTAAGGAACCAAGTGTTCCTATACCACCCTAAACGATTCCGAATCCTGAATCACCCGTCCCCGCAAGTCATAAATCACAATAAGCCGCTACAAGAAGTTTCATTTAGGTGAACGGGGTCCGATAACGCAAAACGACCGATCGGGTCGTTACACAACCACTTTCATTAATTGTCTTTCCATTTATAATTCAAATTCTTAATGTTGTCTGAAAATTGCCAAGTGACTTTTTTTTTTAGTTTGCCACTTGACTTAACCTCATGCTTTACTACTCTCTTTTTAATATAAGGCCGAATACATCGGCAGACCATTAAACTTGTGCTCACTTTTCACTTTGAAACTCCATCTTATGTCTGTTCCATTTGAACACTCCAACCACACCTCAAATGTGTCATTTAAACACAAAATTCATAAGCAGCCAAACATAAGCAATACGTGTAATTCACTCGCCACGGTAACGAATAAAAAAGAGACACATGGATTTAACTTGAATTAATTAATTGAAAAAATCCATTTTCGGCCATTGTCATCTTCCCCAACTATCAAAGAACCAATTTCCGCCATTGTCATCTTCCCCAACTATCAAAGAACCATTTTCAGCCATTATCATCTTCCTCAACTAGATGATAAATAAAATCATTGTCATCTTCCCCAACTATCATTCATCGCGGAAAACCCATTTTCGGCCATTTCTTTTCAGCTCAATTCTGGGTCAAATCAAGAAATTCCAAACAATCCACATTATATAAGAAAAGAAAGCAAGGAGAAAATCTGGAGAAAACAGATAGAAAAAACAGGCAGATTTGGAAAAACAGAGCACCAAAAATGGGATCGGTGTATTCTTCGGTCGGTCAATGAACTCAATTCCATCGGTAGTGAGCTTTGCTCCCTCTCTTCTCCAAATCTCTGACGGCGGAAACATACAAAAGAAAAACCACAAATACACTTTTCCGGCGTCGACCTTGGATTTTCAGATCTAGGAAGGAAGCTTTTGATGACGATAAGCTCCGGCGTCGACCTTTAACTCAAAGTGGTGCACTTTTCCGGCGACCTCATTGAGGACGGTGCCTTTGATTCACTGGTTGTTGCTTGTCGCCTCTTTAGACTTGACCGGCGACCTCATTTGTGTTATGCTTGCCAAAGAATAGGAGGAGAAAGAAAAAATTAAAAAATAGAAATACTGATCTCTCATGCTCGTAAAAGTAGTGTATTATACGCACTATGCCACATCACCAAATTGTGTCTAAATGACAGAGTAAAGAACTAGTTAAATGTTCAAATGGAACGGACTTAAGATGAAGTGTCAAAGTGAAAAGTGAGGACAAGTTTATGGCATGCCGATGTATTTTGCCTTAATATAATATAGATGTTTCGATGGTTGTACTTTCCTTAAGTGTGAAATATAATGTTGTAATTGGTCGTTTATATCAAACTTCTATTTCGGTACAAATTAATAAGCTCGATCTAAATTAAGTATTTATGAAGGAAAATATTATATATAAATCTTTGAAAGTTCTCTAAAATTATCAAAAATCTCCACACATAAAATAATCTATCAATACCCCTATTTATAATAGTATAAAACATATTTCAACTAGAAACAGGAAAGTCTATTCCTATATTTATTCTAACTGCAAATCATATTTAGACATGAATTAAATAAACTAAATTCTAAATAACTAAGGTTTCCTACTACAACTTTGAATTAGTTTTCCAACAATTTAACATGGATTATGCTAAATAAAATTATCATATTCAGTATTCTAATACTATTGATAAATGGTACATGCAGTGTTTTAAACTAGATTATGATAAATCAAAGTTCTACTTTTTTGTTTATTAAAAAGAACCGTTTACCTGTTATTAGAAAATATTCCGTGAAGAAAATTTTAGGATCGAAATGATCAAGAGAAGCTAGCAAAGCAAACCTTGAACAACGATAAATCAGACAATAAAAGAGAAATATACTAAAAGAGACACAAACATTTAATATAATTCAGTCAATTTACCTACGATCGTTGCAATCCACTATGTAAAAAGAGAGTACAAAATATCAAGAGAACTATAGGCATGTAAAATTTATTGAATTTAAATTCAATAAATAATTTGGACTATATTTTAAATATACTAGTCCAAATAAATATTATGGGCTAATATAATAAAATTTTATATATAAGTCCAATATATATGGATTAAATAAATAAATCTTAATCCATTGGGTTAGCCCATTTAACTGGGCTAAAGTGATGATCCCACTTCAATAAGCCCAAAAAAAACATCATCCTCCTGGAGGCCTAGTTTGGTGCTACATATCAAATGACGTGGCGCGCCAAGTCAAACAGAAGAGCAAATAGGATCATGCCACATGTCAAATGATGTGGCACGCCAAGTCAAACAGAAGAGCCAATAGGATCATGACACGTGTCAAAATGACAAGGCATGCCAAGTCACATTAGAAGGCCAATGAAACCGTGTCACGTGTGCAAGTGACATGTTCTGGACAATCAAACCCGGCCTTGTCACACTTCAATTTGATTGGTCGGAAAGAGTTTGTTCTTATCATAACTCTGCCCTCCCACAAATATAAATAGGGGTCTTAATAACCCAGAAAAGACACCAGAAGTGATAACAAGAAGCAAGAGGGAGCTCGTGGATCAAACGCTGCGGATTTCTCTAAAAGCTACAAGCATTCAAGTGTTCAAAAGATTAGAAGATCAAGATGAAGAGTCAAGAACAAGCTGCAAGCCCTTGGATTGAAATACGTCAAGATCAAGATCAAGCCTCAAGCACTTGGATTAAAATAAAATAAAATTCAAGATTAAGCTCGGAGGCTCTTTAGTTTATTGTTGAAAAGAAGAATCAGAGGATTCATAGACACTGTAACACTCAAATATTCGAAAATACTACGATTGTTGCGATACTTTTCGGTCCTGATTTTATTTTCTCGACGCAAATTTATTGTCTACAAATTCTGGCACGCCCAGTGGGACAATCTCTACCTCTCATCTCAAATTTTCAATCCCCAAAGTTCAAGAACAACGAAATGGCGTCCAAGAAAATCAATTCCAGTTCAACATCCGCCAAGGCTGCTAATTCCAAGTTTTATGCTGATGTGGAAAACATACTCGAAGTTACCTTTGGAAGCTTTGGACCAGTTACGAGGAGCAAAGCAAGCTCATTAGGACAAAAAGCACCCAAGTGTCGTCCGCATCTACCCCAATTTTCGGATCTTCATCCTTAAAAGGAGCAAGATCTTCCACAAATGCACCCGAAGAAGGAAGCGATGTTGCTAAAAAGAGCAAGAAAACTCTTGCTCTGCTTGACCTCTCCGGATCCAAGCACTCTGTTGTGAAGGAAGATGATGATTCTTCAAGTGATGGATCCTCCCCACTTACACCATATAGCGTGAGACAATCAAGGATCAATCTCTGTGAAAATCCATGCTACTCTCCATCACCCACGACAATCATGAAAGCCATGGTGACAAACACTTCATCTGTGGATGAGAAGTTGGCAAACTTGACAGAAGCAATCGCTGGCTTGACCAAGTTCATGCAAAATCAAGATGCTCGAATCGACAAGATAACAGACAGGGTGGGAATCTTGATGGAAGAAGAATCCACCCATGCACCTGGCAAACTCCCAGAAGTTCAAGAGATTGATCCTCTCCCATGACAAGTTGCATCCACTAAGGAAATTTCAATCTCTTCAGAAGGGATGATTCCAATCGATCAACTGAAGGAGTTCATCGAAGGAACTATTAAAAGCAAGTACGAAGTTGCTACAAAGTCTTCCCTTACATACGCAAAGCCATACACTGCAAAGATCGATATGTTGAAAATGACTGCTGGCTATCAACCTCCAAAGTTCCAACAGTTTGATGGTAAAGGCAATCCAAAGCAACATGTGGTGAACTTCGTTGAGACATGCAACAATGCTGGTACGTATGGAGATTACCTCGTCAAACAGTTTGTCCACTCATTAAAAGGAAATGCTTTTGATTGGTATATAGACCTCGAGGCAGGATCTATTGATAGTTGGGATCAACTAGAATAAGAGTTCCTCAATCACTTTTATATCACAAGGCGCACTGTGAGCATGGTAGAACTCAAAAATACTCGTCAACGAAAGAGTGAACCAGTTATCGACTTTATTAATCGTTGGAAGAATGAAAACCTCAACTGTAAAGACAGGCTTAGTAAAACTTCAGGCATAGAGATGTGCATCCAAGGTATGCATTTGGTATTGCGCTATATCTTGCAAGGTATCAAGCCTAGCACATTTGAAGAAATTACAACTCGTGTCTATGACATGGAATTGAGAATGGCCTCTGCTGGAAATGAAAGGCTGCCCATCTATGAACCTCGCAAAGGGAACGACAAGCAAGAAGTCAGAAAATGGAGCAAGTTTGTACCAAGATCTGAAAATAAAGAAGCTATGAATGTCAACACATCACCTATGAAATACACGACGAAGGTGAGCAAGAAGCAGAGTATGAAATCCACTTCGTTTCAAGATAGCCAAGTGGAAAGTTGACTCTAAAAGAAATGCAAGAAAAAGAGTACCCATTTCTGGATCCTGATGTGCCAGCTATTTTTGAAGAACTCCTCGAGCTAAATCTCATTGAGCTTCCGGAGATGAAGCGACCAAATGAAGCTGAGAAAATCGATGACCTAAATTACTGCAAATATCATCGACTTGTGAGCCACCCTCTGGAGAAGTGCTTTGTATTCAAGGACAAAGTTATGGACTTGGATCGTAAAAAGAAGATCGTGCTTGAAGATGAGAAAGCAAGCGCAAACCAAGTCTCTATCATATTTGGCCCATTCAATCCAGACGAATTATGTAGCTCTAAAGAAAGTAAAGATGAAGAATTAATGGATAACGACAAAGTCAAATATGGTCAACTTAAGGATGATGAAGGTTGGACATTGGTGACTCGTCGTAGGTGCCACAAAAGGATCCCACAAAAAAGATCAATGGAACAACCAACGAGGAAAATAATGGTGAAAAGACGTAGGAGATGGAACCCAGTTAAGCATGTAAAGAAACCGAAAGTGGAGGTGCACCACCCTCAAAAGCCACGACATCCAGTGACCTTGGAGGAGTTTTTACCAAGTTAGTTCTTCACGATGATTTCCCATGGGGGTATTGATGCCTCTTGTTGCGATGCTGACGAAGGGAAAGAAAGGAGTGATGACCTACTGCTGGCACAATCTTCGAAAAAACTTATCGAGTCCACTCCTCAAGAAGTTAATTCTTGTGAGGAAAAAGTCACGTTCACAAATGACGATCTTTTCCTAGGTGACACTCCTCATAACCGCCCATTGTACATGGTTGTCTATATGCGTGATGAAAGGGTAAATCAAATTTTCGTTGATGGAGGATTCTCAGTGAACATTTTTCCAATTCGAACTGTGAAAGAACTTGGTATTCCCATGAACAAACTCTTAGAAATTCATGTGATGATCCAAGGATTCAACCAAGAAGGGCAAAGGGCGATAGGCACGATCAGGCTGGGAATCACCGTTGAAGATATGCAATCAAGTGCATGGCTGCAAGTGATCGATGCGAAGACTTCGTACAATTTCTTGCTTGGAAGGCCTTGGATACATGATAATAAAGTAGTCCCATCTACCTACCATCAATGTTTAAAATACTACGAGGGTGAAGTCGAGAAGAATATAGTTGTCGATGATGCACCATTCACCGAGGTAGAATCACACTTCGCCGATGCAAGGTTCTACTTGAAGAACCACATTGTGAAGGAGCTAAAAGTTGATGATGGCATGAAAAGCAAGAATGACGAGCCCACAACTAAAAGAGCTGAGGTGACTACTGGTAAAGACAAAGTTGTTACTAAGAAGGTACAATCCAACGTAAATAGATATTATAGAGGGGATATTGCGTCTTATGGCAAGAAAGTAAGTCATGTGCTCCAATATGTCCCTAAAAAGAAGAAAGATGAAGGCAAATCATCTAATATCCAAACCAACACGCTAAAGGAGTTAACTCTTCTGGTAAAACGAATTGAGGCAATAAAGTTGTCCTCGAAGCCGCTTGCAGGGTTTGTAGCCCAAAATCGTTTGCAGAATGTGGCACTCCCTACAAAGAGAACATAAGAAGGTTTTGATCCTAACGCTTACAAGCTATTTGCAAAATCTAGATACAATCCCGATGATCCGTCAAAGTTAGGGAAGCTCCCATCAGAAGTTACAACGAGGCAACCACGTGAAGGTTTGGGATACAAGCAACCGTCACCAGCGCGCATATCAATAAGGAGGGCGAGTAGCAATTATATCACTGTAGAAGAAGAATTTGCCGCTTCTAACAGGCCTTCCGTCTTTGACAGACTTGGAAAATCAACTGTGAGAACTTCCGTATTTGAGAGATTGGGTCCATTAAAGAAGGGGAATAAGTTCCAGAGAAATTATCGAAATACAAGAACACCCGCTTCACCCAAAATTCAGAAGATCTCTAAAGATCTTTTTCCAAAGTTTGGTTCCTTCTAGAATGAGGCGACAAAAAAAAGTCATGGATTCTGGTGATGAAGTACTGAAAGTGAATCCATGCACTGTGGCCTACACTAAAGAATGTGATGACAATGAATAAAGTGTTGGTTCTTCGTATCATGTCATTGTACAAGGCGAGAAAGGTGTTCCATCTTCAATGGAGGATAATACAGAATTGGAGGATGTTTCACCTTCTTATCACATATCCTTCAATAATGGGGACCATCGAGAAGACGAAGACGCAAAAGATGCTCCGCCAGAACTTGAAGAAGGAGTGAAGGCAACGATTGACGCCTTAAAAGAAGTTAACATTGGCACTGATGAAGAACCAAGACCCACCTACCTAAGTGCTTTATTAGAAGTAGATGAAGAAAGAACTTATATTGAGTTACTCAAGGAGTACAGGGATGTCTTTGCTTGGAGCTACAAAGAGATGCCTGGCTTGGACCCTAAAGTGGCAGTCCATCAGTCAAGAATGGCGCTCGTCCTGTTAAGCAAGCTCAAAGGCATTTTAGCCCGGACTTGGTTCCCCTGATTGAAACCGAAGTTAACAAACTCATTGAAGCTGGATTTATTCGGGAAGTTAAATACCCAATGTGGGTCTCAAGTATTGTCCATGTAAAGAAGAAGAATGGCCAAATTCGAGTGTGCGTCGACTTCAGGTATCTCAATAAAGCGTGTCCCAAAGATGAATTCCCGCTTCCCATTCCAGAGTTGATGATCGATGCTACTACTGGGTATGAGGCAATGTCGTTTATGGATGGTTCGTCAGGCTATAACCAAATTCGCATGGCACCAAAAGATGAAGAGCTTACTGTATTCCGCACCCCCAAGAGTATTTATTGCTACAGGATAATGCCTTTTGGCTTGAAGAACGCTGGTGCTACTTACCAAAGGGATATGCAAAATATTTTTGACGATCTTCTCCACAAGAATGTCGAATGCTATGTTGACGACTTGGTGGTAAAATCAAAAGAGAAGGGAGACCACTTGAAATACTTGAGGATGGTGTTTGTATTGCTCCGCAGATACCAAATTAGGATGAATCCATTGAAATGCGCCTTTGGAGTTACCTCCGAAAAGTTTCCGGGTTTCATTGTCCGGCATCGAGGGATCGAAATTAATCAAGCCAAGGTAGATGAAATTTTGAAAATGCCTGAGCCTCGGGATATTCATGAAATAAAAAGTCTGCAAGGAAATCTAGCATACCTTAGGAGATTCATCTCAAACCTAGCTGGGAGGTGCCAACCATTTAGTCGCCTCATGAAGAAGGGAGTTCCTTTCAAGTGGGACCAAGCTTGTAGCAATGCCTTTGAAAGTATCAAAACATACTTGATGAAGGCTCCTTTTTTAGCAGCCCATATACTTGGAAAGCCGCTGATACTATATGTTTTAGCACAAGAAAGATCTGTTGGAGCGATGTTGGCCTAAGATAATAGCTACGGGAAATAAAAATCCCTTTACTACTTGAGCAGGATGATGACACCAAATGAGCTGAATTATTCGCCAATTGAAAAGTTGTGTTTGGTGCTAGTCTTCTCAATTCAAAAGTTGAAGCACTACTTTCAATCTCATGTTGTCCGTCTTGTTTCTAAAGCAAATCCCATCAAGATTGTGATGTCAAAGACTGTTCTTAGTGATCGAATAGCGAGATGGTACCTCCAATTTCAACAATTTGAGATTTTGTACATCCCTCAAAAGGTTGTTAAAGGACAAGCATTGACAGACTTCTTGGAAGATCATCCGATACCTGATGATTGAGAGCTAACTAATGAACTACCTGATGAGGACGCAATGGTCGTTGAAGTTCAACCTCCATGGAATATGTACTTATGGTGCTGCGCATCGTGGGGGAGTTGGTGGTGGCGTAGTATTTGTCACTTCCCAAGGTGAAGTCTTGCCCTACTCCTTCACCTTGACACAACTCTGTTCCAACAATGTTGCTGAGTATCAAGCATTAATACTTGGTCTTGAAATGGCCGTTGATATGAAGCAATTGCAATTGCAAGTCTTTGGTGACTCCCAGTTAGCGGTCAATCAGCTTTTAGGTAGTTACGAGGTCAAGAAGGCTGAACTACGCCCATATCATTATTATGCTAAAATATTAATGGGAAGTCTCGGTGGCGTAACTGTTGGATCAAGAAGCTGAATGGTTTTGAAGATTGACAAATGAACTCAGAGTTGAACCAGGTCCATCACTAGAGACTTAGACATGCAGACTTAATGGTACGTGAGGTGATCGCAAACAGAAAATAAGCACAATCAGTGATCTGAATATATATCCCATGGTTGAAAAGGTTGCAAATTGATGGGGAGATGGACTCTTTATTCAGTAAGGACAGAATCAAGATAAAAGAGGATCTAGGGAGTTGAAATCAACTAGAACTTTTCCACCAAGGAAGAGTTGCATCAGAATTGGAAGAGCTGCATCCAAATTCTTGTATATCTCCTTTTCTACGGATCCTATATACTGTCAAATGTTCTTATTGAACAGGCGCGCACAAACATAGAAGAAAAACAAGAATTGAGAACAAAATTACCAAAGCAATTTTGTAAACAGTTCGTGTGAGAATTTCCTGTGTTATTCTGAAGCTACTTGAACCAGCTAGAAGAACTAGTTCCATACATTGTCTTTTAGTCTAGTTTATTTGTGGTAGGTGATTACAAAGTGTATCTTTCACCTTTATCTAGAATCATTTGTAATAGGTACTGAGTATTCAAGTTAGAGTTAACTTGAAGGTTGTCGCAAATAGCTAGAGGCTAGTTTGCCACAAAGGGTTAGAAGGTTTGGCTCATTGATTTAGTGAAGAGTTTGGAAAAATCATACTGGGAAGTAGGTCGTGGTTTTTTTACCTTTTCAGCCAGGTGTTTTCCACGTAAAACTTTTGTGTTCTTTATTTTCTACAATTATTATTCCGCAAACTGTAGGAGTTGGAACACATAGAAGAACCTGGTCCTTCTAGGAGTTGGTCACCACACAAATCACCCCCCCCCCCC
>ML336309.1:0-13712 GCA_005239505.1 Nicotiana paniculata
ACAATTAAGCAATTAAACACAGAATTGAAGAAACAACCATATATTGAGTGAACTATAATCAAATTCATGCTAAATCACAATCCCAAAACAATGGATGTTTAGCCACTCATGCTATAATCAAACAATTGCATAAGTGTTGCATAAATTGAAAATACTAGAATAAGATGAAGAAAACTGAGAAATCCTTCGCTTCCTAATGATCCGGTGTGTATCTTCTCTCCAAAATAGCATACCTCCCCCAAAGTTGTGTTTTTGGGTCTATTTATATATTTTGGGACAAATCCTAAACGTGTAGGATAATTCTAGTCAAACCGGAAAACACTTAAAACCTTTAAAACTCGGACTGGGCCGGATCAAGGACCAGGCGTTACAGGCCAAACGCCTGGCTAACGCCTGGCCAGGTCTGGCGTTATGGGTCAAATGCCCCCCAAACGCCTGGTCTTACCAGGCTTTATAGCCCAAACGCCTGGTCTTACCAGGCTTTATAGCCCAAACGCCCGGCTAGCTCAAACTCCCGGCTATAGCCAGGTTCACTCCTTTTTGACACTTGAGCGTATTTTTGACGTTTATACATCCATTTAGCCCGGCTTCCATCTCCAATTCACCTACACATGAAATAGACTCCATTATGCACATACGACGTGTATTTTTATCATTAACGCACATAAAATGTAAGGCACATAATGCTTTAAACCATGAATTNAGCAAAGAGGTGTAACATCCTCGCCTAAATAATCGACTCACATATACCATGTTTTTTTCCCAATCCACTCACTACTCTAACATAGAGGTCAACAACATTACATTTCCTTCATGAATCATGTGCCCTCACCAAATCAAAGAGCTAGTTCCACACACAATGAAATTTAAGAACACTTAGGAACTCAAGATAGAAAGAATTCACTCACTCTTAGAAATAATATTCATATGCCACAAAAGATGCACCAAAGGCTTTCCCGTAGTGTACTACTCTACTAATCGAGCTTACTCAGTCTAGGATCAAGTAGGACTTTATTTTGTTGTAATGCAGGCTGCGGGACGGGTAGGATACATTTAGATATACGAGTGACTACACCTCCCTAAGCACTTTAATACATATGCTTTAGCATTCAACCTCAAACTTATATTAAGCCAAACTCCACTTTCACCTCAATGTGTATTACCCCGTACTTCTTTAAGCACCATTACATTAAGAGTCACCACTTGTCAAGTAATATGTATATATATTTTTTTTCACAACAATACAACTATTTTTTTTCTTTTCCTTTTGTTTTTCTTAGTGACTCTTACTTTTTCAAAACAGTGCACATTTCTCCTTATTTCAATTGTTCCCCTCAAAAACCAACCTACAACCCCACACTTTACTTTTCTATATTTCATCACATTTTCAGTGCTTACGAGAGGTGACAAGGTTCAAATATATGATCGATTCAAACAAAGGGGTATGGCTTGTAATGTGGTTGCCAAAGAAACATGATTATAGGCTCAACGGGGTTAACTACGATACATAACAATTAGGCGGGTAAAATGTACACAGCTGGCTCAACAAAGAAACGCCTATATCACTTCCAAGACTAAACAAAACTACCATTTCTCTTTGCACACACACGAGGCAAGTTCTAGACATCAAATGCAATGCACATAATAACATACAAACCTCACACACACATGGAACATAACTCACTCAGGATTGGATTTATCACGACACTCCAGTCAAAGCAGTTAAGAAAACTTAAGAATCCACGATTTAAGGTATTTATCCTAGAGTCAAAAATTGAGCCTAAGCATCACAATCAGAGTACTGACTATTCTCAAGGCATCACAAAGTTCCGAGATATTGCTGCGATTAATTTCTCAACCATGTGGTTCCTACTCCTAAAAATTAAAAAAAAACTGCCTACACCCGATTCAATTAAAAAACCCTTGGAAAAGAACCGTGGTCCAAAGAAAAACCAAGGGGGAATTACTACACTACCTAAAACAAAAATCTTTTTGGTATTTTCTTTAGACTTACTTCCCTCAAGAAAATTGTCCAACAGATCCATCGTTGAGAAAAATCCAATTTTTTTTAAAAAAAAATAATAATAATAACTTTATATAATTACACTTCACTTCAGAAAGTAGTTTCCCCACCCCACACTTATGTTATGCATAGTCCACGATACATGATCACAAAGAAAAACATTAAAACAAGAGTGAGAAATATTCCCTGAGACCCTCTCGGGTCTAGCTCAGACATGATTCTCAATCTTTAGAGTCGGGATGACCCCACACTTAAGCTCAAACATGCCCCTCATCTTCAACTTTGGGTACTCAGACTTCCCCTACTCTGCAAAATAAAAACAAAACAAAACTCGACACTAAAAAATATATTTAAAAACAGAATAGATATACAGGATGAGTTGCCTCCCAACAAGCGCCTTATTTATAGTCGTGGCACGACTCTGCTACTCTGCTCAGGCTGGGCGCTTTCTCTTCTTCTTTATCCCATGAAGCCTAGCATTTTTGCAGGCTCTTAACGGGTCTCCTTTTTCATCTCTGGTTCTTTTCTCAATTATCTTTACACCCTCAGTTTGCAACACCACCTCCTCTGGATCGCTGCCATTCACATAAGAACTCTCCTCTATCCCCTTCACGTCGACCACAGTAATCATGCACAGGTCCTCATAATGCCTTGGGATTTTAAGTGCCTTGTACATATTAAAAGTGAACTCTTCATCGTCAACTCTCATTTTTAACTTCCCTGCCCTCACATCAATAATTTCTCCACCATTAGCTGAGAATGGTCGCCCCAAAATAATGGGCACTTCCTCATCTGCCTCGTAATCAAGCACAATAAAATCAGCGGGAAGAATAAACTTTCCCACTCGAACTAGCACATCTTCAATAATTCCTTCCGGCATAATTAGCGACCTATCTGCTAACTGTAAGGTGATTGTGGTAGGTCTAAGAACCCCAAATCCGAGTTTCTTGAACAAATAATATGGCATCAAATTTATACTAGCCCCTAAATCACACAGGGCTCTACCAACTTCTTGTTTTCTAAGAGACAAAGGAATTGCGAAACTTCTAGGATCCTTCAACTTAGGAGGAAGTTTATTCTGAACTCTGGAACTACACTCTTCGGTAAGTGCAACTGTTTCGAACTCTGCATGTATTCATTTATTTGCCACAATATCTCTGATATACCTCGCATACTTAGGCACTTCTTGAAAAATTTCCACCAAAGGCAAATTCACACTCACTTGGCTCAACATATCAAGGAATCTCTTGTACTTAGCATCATCTTTTTGCCTCTGCAGTCTTTGTGGAAACGGAGGTGGTGGCCTTGTTTCAATTACTGGCTCGGGTCCTTTATCTTCTTTCTCATTCCCCTCAACTAGCTTGGGAACTAATTCTCCCCCAGGATGAGCTGTATTCTTCTTTGTTTTTGGAGCTTCTTCTAGTATTCTTCCATTTCTCAAGGTAATTGCATTAACTTGAGCCTTAGGATTAGGCTCAGTATCACTAGGAAGAGCTCCTACTGGTCTGGTATTTTGGGAACTGGCAAGTTACCCCAATTGATGTTCCAAGTTTCTCATTGTTGCTGCTTGGGCCTGGTGATCAGTCATTATTTTCTGATTGAAATCAAGTTGGTCGTTCATCATTCTCTTCATAATCTCCTCAAATCTAGATGATTATTCAGCCTGAGGTGGTCTGTATTGTTGTTGAGGTGCTTGAGGCCGATATTGATTTTGATTGCCTTGATTTCTACCGCAAGAGAAATTTGGGTGGTTCCTCCAGTTGGGATTGTAAGTGTCCCCATACTGATTTGTTTGGCCTCGATTTATATTACCCACAAAATATATAGACTCTGGATTTGCTGGGCATAGATTTCTCATGTGACCCTCTCCACAAACTTCACAAAATACCTGAATCTGTTGAACTGGTTGCACTGGCTGGGCCTGTTGCTTATTAATGATCAGGTTCATCTGATTGACTTGGTTAGTCAATGTAGAAATCTGATCTGATAATGTTGAGACAACATCTAGTTCAAGAACCCCTGGTGACTTTTGAACCACATTTCTCCCCATCTCACCTTGCCAGTCTGGATTGCTTTTGGAGAATTTATTCAGTAATGCAAATATTTCATCATAATTCTTCTCCAACACCTGACCTCCAGCTGCTGCATCTACTACAATTTTTGTTTGCGGATGGAGCCCCTCAATGAAAGTGTAAACTAACACCTCATTTGTCTGATTGTGATGAGGGCAGTATCTGAGTAGCCCCTTGAACTTTTCCCATGCTGAATATAAAGATTCGCCTGCTTTCTGTTTAAAGGAGACTATCTCACTCCTGATCTTTGCAGTCTTTCCTGAAGGGAAGAACCTTGCCAGAAAATTTCTAGCCAAATCGTTCCATGTTGTAATGGAATTAGCTGGTTCTGCCTTCAGTCATCGCTTTGCTTAGCCCAATAGATAGAATGGGAAAAGCGTGAGCCTCACATAATCTGGCGTGACCCCGTTAGTGATATAAGTATCACTAATCTCCAAGAAGTTCAGAATGTGCTGCTGTGGATCCTCATGTGGAAGACCCATAAACTGCCCGTTTGCATGAAGTAGTTGGATCATGCTCTGTTTCAGCTCAAAGTGCCCAGTGATTCTGGGCTTCACGATGTTGGAGATAACATTAGCAATAATGGGCATTGCCACCTCCTGAACAACCATGTGTTGTTCCTCTGCCATGTTCACAGGAAAGATGAGGTCCTGAATATTGTCTGTATCTCTTGCTTCTCGCAACCTCCTGTGAAATGTTCTCTCAGGTTCGGGGTCAAAGCAATCAAGCCTGTCCTGGCTTCTGACCATACGCATTCAATCGAAGTTCCTGAGATTAGAGCAAAAATAACGTGACGTTAGACTCAATGAAATAAACAATTAAAGCAAGTAACTAGAAAGTAGTCTATATTCAAGTCCCCGGCAACGGCGCCAAAAACTTGTTGGTCCCAAATGCCCACGCAAGTATACGTGGTCGTAGCAAATAATATAATGTTAAATCGAATTTCGAACCTACAGGGACTTGCGTAAACTACTTGCTGAATCACTCTAATTGTTATTAAATCAAGCCAAAATAAAATTCAGGAATGTAACTAATTTATACTATGAATCTATGGAATAACTAATTATCAAGTACGAAAGTATTGTTTTGTATTCAGTAAAGGCAAATATTCCAGGGTTGTGATCAATTCACTACTCGTATTTCATTCTAATTAACTTCCCCTTCATATAATTCACTCATGGTTGCTAATTAATCGATAAACGCTCTCATAGCCTTCTCCTGAAGCACTACTCGCCTATTCTCAATAGATTAACGCCTATATTCCTATGAAATTAATCTATTAGAACGCACTAAGATTACGATGTTTAATTAAGCACGGTGACTAGGTATATTCCTATCCTAACCACAAATCCGCTCCCCTGAAGGGTTAAGATCGCGCTCTCTTCAATTCTTCTCTAATCTATATACGGCTTTCCCAAGCATAACATAGATAGTATATAGAACCTAATTGATGGCCAGACAATTAAGCAATTAAACACAGAATTGAAGAAACAACCATATATTGAGTGAACTATAATCAAGGTTAAATTAATGTCGAATAACAATATTCATGGCTAAACCACAACCCCAGAACAATGGGTGTTTAGCCACTCATGCTATAATCAAACAATTGCATAAGTGTTGCATAAATTGAAAATACTAGAATAAGATGAAGAAAACTGAGAAATCCTTCGCTTCCTAATGATCCCGTGTGTATCTTCTCTCCAAAATGGCATACCTCCCCCAAAGTTGTATTTTTGGGTTTATTTATATGTTTTGGGACAAACCCTAAACGTGTAGGATACTTCTAGTCAAACCGGGAAACACTTAAAACCTTCAAAACTCGGACTGGGCCGGATCAGGGACCAGGCGTTACAGGCCAAACGCCTGGCCAGGTCTGGCGTTATGGGTCAAACGCCCCCCAAAAGCCTGGTCTTACCAGGTTTTAAAGCCCAAACGCCCGGCTAAAGCCTGGCATGACCAGGCTTTACAACTCAAACGCCCGGCTATATCCAGGTTCACTCCTTTTTTACTCTTGAGCGTATTTTTGACGTTTATGCATCCATTTAGCTCGGCTTCCATCTCCATTTTACCTACACATGAAATAGACTCCATTATGCATATACGGCATGTATTTTTATAATTAACGCACATAAAATGTAAGGCACATAATGCTCTAAACCATGAATTATAGACACACATCAGTAAGACGATCACAAACACTTTTAGAAGTCCTTAAACAACTAAAATTAGTTGTATGATAATTATATATTAGTAATTTAATATTTGTTGTACATGTAATTTAGTTTTTAAGATTCATATATAGTGCTGGTAAAATGAGCCCATATTTTGTCAACCTGCCCAACCGCTCATATTTTAGTGGGTTGGATGAGTGATATTTAAGTTGGATAAAATTTGTAGAAATTGCAGGGGGCGCCCTATTTGGTCGCCCTCATTTAACCTATACCCATATTTTTAATATTATTTAACCTATACCCTAATTTTTACAAATTCAGGCACTGTCTTCCTGATACCTATGCAAAACTTCAGCTTATTTAGTGCTGAAATTTTTACAAATGAACTAAATAATTCCAGCATCTTCTGCTGAATTTTTTGAAAAAGCTTTATGACAAAACTTTTTAATCCAGGATAAAACTCCAGCATATTGGGTGCTGAAGTTTTTACAACTAAACTAAATAACTTCAGCATCTTGTGCCGAAATTTTTCAAAAAGCTAATTACGACAAAACTAATGAATCCAGGACAAAACTTCAGCATATAGAGTGCTGAAGTTTTTACAAATGAACTAAATAACTTCAGCACTTCTGCTGAAGTTTTTGAAAAAGCCTAGAATGCTGAAGTTTTTGTGAAAGTCTTTGCTACTTCAGGCCCGTATGCATGAAGTTTATGCGAAAAGTGGGTACTCTTGTAATTTTTTTTGCAAAGCGGGTATAAGTTAAAACGTGACCCAAAAAGCGGGTATAGATGCAAAAGCCCCATAAAATTTAGGCGTCAACCCATATTCAACCCGTAGAAATATTGTATTCATGGGTAAAATGTGGGTAAAATATGGATTATAGTCTGTTTGGTCAAGCTTCTTTTGAGGCAAAAGTATTTTTTTGTCAAAAGTGTTTTTTTGTAAAATTAAGGTGTTTGGCCAAGCTTTTGAAATGAAAAAAGTGTTTTTGAGGAGAACCAAGAGCAGTTTTGGAGAAGTTGAAAAAAATAGCTTCTCTCCAAAAGTATTTTTTGAAAAGTATTTTTGAGAAAAATACACTTAGAAGCAGTTTTTTTAAAACTTGGTCAAACACTAATTGCTGCTCAGAAGTATTTTTCAAATTTTAGCCAAACACATACTGCTTCTCACTAAAAGTACTTTGAAAAAAAATACTTCTCAAAATAAACTGATTTTTGCGGCTTGGACAGACAGGCTATTAGCCTAGTGGGTTATCTTCCAATTTTTGCTCACTCAAAATACATGATATCATTTGTTAAACTGAAAATGCTATGAAGGTATTCCAACTTCTCTTCATTCGTATGTTTCTTCTCACTATAGTTGACTATGTGAGTATTTTTTTTATTTTTTTTTCCTTCTAAGCATTGTAAATACTGTTTTTACTATTGTTTAGTGTCCTTGTTCTTTCTAGATGCATGCTTGAAAACAAAAAGAGAGTTTAAGAAATAGAAGCAAATTTGTATAGTTTTTCATTTGTTCTTGAAGAGTACATGCTAAGAAAGAGAATGTTTTTTTCCTACTTGTAATACATCACTTTTGATAAAAAGGTACTCAAGAGTATATTAAGGGTGTATTTGGCATGAATAAAAAATATTTTTTGAAAAATATGATCCAATCTTTCCATGTGTGGTTACCTTAAAATTAAATCACATATGAATCATATGTGATTTTTAATGTGGACTTATGGGTGCAAATGCAAGCTTGTCAAAGGTTGTATCTTATGCTAAACGAATAAATTTGAGTATATATCTAACCTAAAACCCTTTTAAAACCCCTTTAAAATTCCTTATACAACCCATACGGAACAACAATATAACAATAGGAAGTAAACTTCAAAACCTATTCATTCACCACTGCATAAATTGTCGCTTACGGGACGACATCGTTCATCTGAAAAGAAGAAAAAAGAAGCAGTTAAACATGAATATATGCTTGAGAATTACCTATTTTATGTGTTCGATGTGGTCGTTTCATGATAATGATTCTTATCTCATACGGGGGAAAAAAAACGTGTCGTTGTACGTAGGGATTTTCTGCTTCATGATACGATAAGCATTAGTATAAGGGTTTAGCCATTTCTTATTTATCATTGTTATTACTAGCAAGGATGAAGCTAGTTTTTTGGTTATATAGGGGCTGAATGCAATAACTTTGATCCAAATTTTGAATTTATTTTAAGATATTTATTGAATATATACAAATTATTAATTTAGAATTCAATAACTTAAAAGGATCTCGAATTTACTTGGCCTTTGATTATTGGATATGCAATTAAAGAAATATGTATGGAGGTGACTAGAGAATCAGGTGAGGATAAGGAAAATCTTGATTAAGTTCCCAGGTAGAAAGTGACTTTCTTCTATTTTGATGATTGAATCCAGCAGGAATTAAGCATCTAATGAGTTGGAGAGAAAGAGGTTGGATTTATCCAATTGGGAACTTTGTGTGGTCCAATAAACAAAGATATATTCACTCGACAAAGCAGAAAGGCAAAATGCGAAGAGAATGAAGATATAGAATTTTTTGCAATGACTTTTGTTAGCACAAGCTTAAACTGTAGATTACAACGCTAACCGTGCATTTGTCCTTAATGATTTCTTGTCTGAGTTTTTCCACACATATTTTATATTTTACTTTCCATTTTATGATGTTATTTTCCTTAGCAACTTAATTATATGCTTATAGATTCCCTAATGGAATTTCAAAACCTTTTGAGAGCACTTCATCAAAATACTAGTCATTGCCCTTCTCTAAAATTTGGGGATGAATGTCCCTCGTAGATCCCAAAGGTCGGATTTACTGTTTCTTCTTCGCAATAAAGTGTCGTACCAATTCACAGAAACAGGGGCAGTCGCTCCTTCCGTAAAATAAGTAAAACAACCGTTTTAGGCCTCGTAGGGACTCTATTTTTTTTATTAAATCTAATAGGTAGTGGCGGACCCAGAATTTTGGGTAAGTGGGTTCAATCTTAAAAATATATAATTTTAGTACTAAAATAGTATTTGTCAATAAATATTTATACAAAAGTTACACAGCTTTAATCCTAATTTATACATATGCACAGTATTATTTTTTGGTGAAACGGGTTCAGTTGAACCCGCTAGCCACCACTTAGGTCCGCCACTGCTAATAGGCTATGTATAAGTTTAACAAAAAAGTTATGTGAAGTGAAAATGTTTGATTTATTTCTTTAACAAGTATAGAGAAGAAAGATTTGCAACTGCTATAATTTCTGCCAAAAAAATTGCACTTGAAATGAATATCGAACTCGAATTTAGTAAGAAAAGTATGATATATAGGAAGTAACAACTTGATGAGAATGTTGATAATAAAATCTCAAAATCTTTTGAAGAGCACCCTGGAGTTGATTATTTTATATATAGTAGATAAGGCTATTTTTTCACTTCAAAATAGATTTGAACAATTCGAAGCATATGAAAATATTTTTAATTTTGGATTTATCGGTAAAGCAATCCGATATTGATGGTTTAGATTTTATTACGGAATTAAAAATATTAAGAAAAATAATACATTAGTAGATAACAGTTCAATTGATACACTCGATCCAATAAAAAAATTTATTCTTTTTCCAGTGCCTATATTACTTATGGGATAATGTTAATAACTCGTGTTTCCGTCGCTTCAGCGGAAAGAAATTTTCAAAATTAAAATTGATATAATGTCAACGAAGATCAACAAATATCTCAATAAAGGTTAAATGGATTAGCTATATTGTCAATTAAAAAGAACTTATTAGAAGTTATTGATTATAAGAAAATTATTAATAACTTTGTATCTAAAAACGCTAGAAATAGACTTCAAATAAATAAATATTTTTTTAAAAAAAAGTTAAGACCCCTCATAAAATTTGGTTTTAAGCTACAAAACTCGTTGGATCGCCCTGCAAGAAACATTCCCTGAATTTTAAAAGTAGTCAAGGCAAAAACAATTAAGTTACGCCAAATTGAGATATATTTATCAATTTATCCGGTTAAAATGAATGAAGCGAGTAGATTTTCCAATAAACAAACTTATAATGACTACAAACAAGACAAGTCTTTTTTTATTGATGAGAAAATTAAGCCAACAGTAGGTTAGATTAAAATGTGCCAACACATTGAATTGCTTTAAATGTTCGAATAAGAGGAAACTAGATCCGACAAATATCATCGGAAGATAAAAATAGACACATCGTAAATAATGTCCTAGTAGAGATGCATACACGTGCACCAAATATACATTATCGATAAAGTAAAGGGAATAAGGAAGATATTGATGCACCAATAGTTTGCATTGGCAAACATGCATCACACACCTAGAAAGAGGAAGGCAGGAGAATCATTTAGAAAAATTTTGTTTCACTCTTTCTAAGTTTTAGGAGGCGGAGAGACGATAATTACGGATCATATTCGTGAAATTATATAGATAGTTTGTCTTGAAAAAAATATGTCAACTTCTTAGACAAACGTAAGTTACAATATGAGCTAAACAAAGAAAATGTCAATTTTATAGACAAATATAGGTGACAACATGATATGCTAAAAAAAGAAAAATACAATATGATGAATAAAGATAGAGAAAGAAGGGAGAACGAAGGCTGTTGTTGGCATCACACCAACACACACTAAGCAATCATATCATTTGCTACTTGAGGAAAAGATATCTCTATACTGTTAAAATCGAGCATACCTGATTTTGCAGGTTCGAAGGTATGTCTCGAAAATGAGTCGGTATCAAAGCAAGTTCGGGTTCAGAGAACATGAAGACTAAGGGATCGAGAGCAGGCTAAATCGACATCACAGAAACAAAATCACGAGATATCCGCGATCGACCATCAATCTCGACGAAAATCTCAAAACCGATGGAACCATTAACGGTTAATGGTATCATTCATGTATTTTACTTCTAAAATTAGAGTCATACCTTATTTAGGATTCCTCTACTATATAAAGAGGAATCATGTTCATTTATAACACATCATATTATCATTATTATCAGCATACGCACTTAAAACTTACGCCATTACCATAAAGAAGTTCCGCATCTTAGATGCTCATTTTAATTTGGAGATCCATTGAAGTTCTTTTTAAATCAATGCGTCAAATATTCATATGCACAAGGTAATGTTGTACATTCTAAATGTACCCTATTTAAATTTAAGCTTTGAAGCCATATCAAAGATCAAATAGTTGTATCTCCCCTATGTGTATAGATAGACAAGGTTATAAACGAAGCTTATAAGATGCTGGCGAAGGAAAAATGGCAGAAGAGAAATATAAAGCACTCTGCTCTTTTATTCGCTCATAACTCTTTATAGTTCTTATTGTTTATATTACTATTGCTGCTCTTAATGTTCTTGGCACTTGATCTCGAGTCTAATTCAGATGTTGGTCGATAATTTGCTACTACACTGGTTTGACCCATTTTAATTGCTTAATTCCTTTACTTATTTAGCTATTTATCAATTAGCATTGAATCAGATCACATATCCTTATAATCACATTACAATTTTAATTGTTACTCGTATTTCGAGGTAAACAGTTTGACGCCCACCGTGGGACTAAGGATAATAGTGATTGTTCAGTGTTAATTCTGATATAACGCCCTATTTTACGCTTGTTTCTTGTCAAGAATTTTATTTTCAGGATAAATCATGTCAAACTCACAAAACACAGCTACACATGGCAACAACGGCCTCAGACTCCATGGGGAGAATGAGAATGTTATCACTTTGGGAATCGAGGTTCCACAGGCTAACCTCGGAGGAGCACCGCCCGCCAACCCGGTCGATGTCGGCTCGCATATTGCTTTGAATGCGGATTTAGGTGGGGACCCCGACGGAAGCATACACAGAAAGGGTTGAACTGACAGTAGAGGTACTCCGGGCAGAGGAGACGAAGGTGTTAGTCTCCAAGTTATATTTGAGATGCTGCAAGCCCAACAGAACGCCATTGCCTAGTTGCAAAATCACCACGTGGCTCCGAATAGGGTCGAACAAGAGGTTACTCCCCGTACCAAGCCAGTGCCTGAAGGATCAGGCGATAATACTTCGACAACTGACCCTGCTATGATGAGAATGCTCGAGGATCTTACTAAGAGAATAGAATCAGGAGAAAATAAAATCGAGGCCAACGACAGAAAGTGAAAACCTATAACTCTCGAGTTGATCAGATTCGGGGGCACCACCGATCCTAAAGGGAATGGACTCCAAAAAATTTGTGCAAAAACCATTCCCTCCAAGTGCGGCTTCGAATCCCATACCGAAGAAGTTTAGGATGCTCGATATACCAAAATACAACGGGACCTCGGACCTCAACGAGCATGTTACCTCTTATACGTGTGCTACCAAAGGAAATGATTTGGAAGACGATGAAATCAAGTCAGTATTGCTAAAGAAATTTGGGGAGTCCCTGTCGAAGGGAGCTATGATTTGGTATCACAACTCGCCACCAAACTCTATCGATTCGTTCGCCATGTTGGCAGATTTATTTGTAAAGGCACACGTTGGAGCTATAAAAGTTGGAACGAGAAAACCGGACCTCTTCAAGGTGAAGTAGAGGGATAACGAGATGCTACGAGAGTTTGTATCTCGATTCCAAATGGAACGTATGGAGTTGCCACCAGTTACCGATGATTGGGATGTTCCGGCTTTCACCCAGGGATTAAATGAGCGGGGTTTGATCGCATCATGCCAACTGAAGCAAAATTTGATAGAGTACCCGGTTGTGACATGGGAAGATGTTCACAACCGATATCAATCAAAGATTAGAGTCGAGGACGACAACCTGGGAGCCCCCTCAGGTTGAGTGCATCCTAATCGGTCGATAGGTAAAAGTTAAAGAGATTTTGATATAGAATCAAGGTCGAACAAAGATCGGTATCAACCATATGCTTCAGAAAGAAGGAATAACCATCCGAGACGTAATTCTACCTAGAACAATCGGAGGGGTGACCGAGGACAGAATTCTCGGGGACTCATGAGCAAAACTGGATTCGACAAATATGCAGATCCTACATAAGCACCCCGATTATCAGAGTATTTCAGTTTTGATGCCTCAGGTATCGTATCGACCATCGGGAGGATCAAAGATACTAGGTGGCCCATACCTATACAAATTGATCCCTCTCAAAGGAATCCAAACCTGATGTATAAGTACCATGGCACGCATGGCCATAGGACCGAAGACTGTAGACAATTGAGAGAGGAAGTAGCTCGACTATTCAACGAACGTCACCTCCGAGAATTCCTCAGTGATAAATCCAAAAATCACTTCAGGGAAAGAGACGCCAATAGAAAGAACGAGTGATCACGCTCAACTATGTCTAATAAAAGACTAAGGAGGCGTTGCAAATATAATCCGAGGTATTATGCCCAGAGTCGATCCCACAGGGAATTTACGTAT
>ML336312.1:0-33602 GCA_005239505.1 Nicotiana paniculata
CTTTAAGTGGAAAAACTCCCGTACCCCCTTTGGGGCGTATAAAAAAGGAGGTGTGACAACACCCTCAAGGAGCAGTTCGAAAAAAAGTTCATTCTGAAATGCCCTCCAGAGTTAGTCACATGCAGTCTCAATTTTCGATTGATGACAAATCAAGAGGACGGGAAATATGCCATGGTCATCATCCCAATACTTCGACTGAGTCGGGAAGTAGAGGATTAGGACTGGACAGCCAGTCAACAGATCCCAGTTCCATCTGAAACGATTACATATTCTCTTAATTGCATGAATTTTATCATTTGGAATTGCAAGGATTCTCATAATGCTGAGTTTAGGCGTCATTTTCAATCCCTATTGGACAATCATAGACCTGTCTTGGCTATCATGTTGGAGACACACATGCAGGATCACACAGTGCTCCGTGATGACTTTCAATTCACCCACATGTCGCAGGTATCTGCAAATGAGCTCATTGGAGGATTAGTAGTGTTATGGAATGACACACTCATTATTGTGGAGGAAATGAGAATGTCAGAACAAGAGATCCATTGCCTTGTACAGGTAATTCCATCTACTCCTAAATGGTTATTATCTGCAATATATCCTATGAATTCTTCTAGTAGTAGGAACACTCTATGGGATTATCTTCGATATTTTAGTGACAATTATGTAACTGGTCCCTGGATAATTGGTAGGGACTTTAATAGAGTACTATCTGCTAGAGAAAAGTTTGGGGGTCTCCCGATAAGTAACAATATAGCTGACAATTTCAGTAACTTTATCAATTATTATAACTTGCTAGATTTGGGATTTAGGGGTAGTCGTTATACGTGATCCAATAAATGACTTCATGGTCACACGATTTTAGAACGCCTGCACCGTATTTTAGCAAACTATGATTGGATAAATATTTATCCCGAGGCAACAATCCAACATTTACCACACACTTATTCTAACCACTGCCCCTGTCATTAACATTGGAATCTAGACGACCCTACTATAAGAAAATTTATCGCTTTGAAACGGTGTGGAAAACACACCCTCAATTCCAGCACTTGGTTCATGAGGTTTGGGGGAATAATGCCGACCTCATTAACACGACAAAAATGTTCCAAGAAGCTTTTTTATTTTGGAACAAGAATACTTTTGGAAACATATTCCTCCGCAAATGAAAATTACTTGCCCGTCTTATGGACATCCAATCTTCACTCCACTATCCTACAAGTACCTTCCTTCAAAATCTAGAACAACAATTAACTCTTGAATATAGTAACATTCTACGTTTAGAAGAAGATTTTTGGAAACTTAAATCTCGCATCTCTTGGTTAAATGACGGCGATGCAAATACTAAATTCTTCCATATGGATACACTTTCGAGAAGAAGAACTAATAGAATTACTGCTCTACAAGATACAATAGGGAACTGGACCTACAACACGGATGATATACATAGGAAAATATTTGAATACTATCAAAATATATTTTTCACAGATCATATATTTCCTACATCAAATATTCATATTGCTCCATCAAATAAAATGGATCATATTGATTATCAATCCTTACAGGCCATTCCCACGGAGGATGAAATTACTCAAGCCCTGAAAGGATCCAAGCCTTACAAAGCACCTGGTCTGGATGGCTTACATCCTTTCTTTTACCAAAAATATTGGACTGAAGTAGGCCCTAAGGTCATCCAGTTTTGCAAACAAATTTTCATGGATAAGGTCCACTAGATCTTAACCGTACTTATATATGCCTTATCCCGAAGGTAAAGCATGCACACACTATCCAGCAATATCGGCCTATCAGCCTCTGCAATACTATCTATAAGTTACTTACTAAAATTATTGTTAACAGACTTAAGCCGCTTTTGTCCAAGATTATAGGGCCAACACAAACTAGTTTCCAACAGGGAAAGAGAGCCTCTGATAATGCTATAATTGTCCAGGAAATTATTACTCATTTCCGCAAAATGTCAGGCAACACGCACTATATGCTTCTTAAGTTAGACCTTGAAAAAGCCTTTTGATCGGTTGGAATGGTCTTTTATAAGTAAAACTTTACTAGATTTAACATCCCACCTTCTCTTACATAATTAATAATGTCTTGTATTACTACAACGACTACTTCAATACTCATTAACGGGACACGTACTTCTTACTTCAATCCTTCACGTGGAATTGGACAAGGGGATACCTTATCTCCATACATTTTCATCATGTGTATGAAAATTCTCTCTCAAATGATTAACCAATCAGTAGATTACCTTCAATGGCACCCAATTCGAATCTCTAAACATGGTCCGGATCTATCCCACCTTTTCTTTGCGGATGATATCATACTGCTTTCCAAAATAAATATACAAAGTTGCCATGCCATTATTGATATCCTTAACCACTTCAATAACATTTTCGGGCCAAAAAATAAATTTTGATAAATCGAAAAAAAAATTCTCAAAAAACTGCTCCCTTTCAAATAAAAACTTTGTGTTACAATCATTTGCAATGAAAGAAGGACAGTCTTTTGGAAAATATCTGGGCTTCCCAATTTTTAATGGTTGACCCCAAAGCACTGACTTCCAATTTCTGCTTAATAATTTTAAAAACTGGCTAGCCGGATGGAAAACTAAGTTCTTAACACTATCAGGTAGAACCACTCTCATAAAATCGACACTCAACTCCCTCCCAAATCACATCATGCAGTATATCCACATTCCGACAAACATCATAAATAAATTAAATCGTTATCAAATTTTTTCTTATGGGGAACCACTGATGTAAAAAAGAAATTGCATCTTGTTAAATGGACACAAATCACAACCCCTACAACTAAAGGGGGTTTGGGTAACCTGAGAACTAAAAATGATGCATTACTAGCCAGCCTGGCCTGGAGAACCTTCCAAAATCCCCACTCACTCTGGGCGATGACGCTTATTAAAAAACACCTCCAGCTCAAACAAGGCTATACTTCTACATCAACATGGCGCAATATTGTTAAGGGTTGGAATAACTGTCAACGCGACTTATACTGGAGAATAGGTACAGGAAACCATATTAATCTCTGGACTGATTCTTGGCTAAACATAGGAACAACTTTGCGATCTATGCTCATAGGTCCACTACCTAAATTTACTGCTGCTCACATTGTCTCTACCTTTCTCAAAAATAAAGTTTGGGATTGGGATAAATTTTGTTTTGAAATTCCTACTGAATTAGAATCAACAATTAATAAACAATACATTTCAGTCTATGGACAACCCCTTGATCAAATTTTATGGGGTTTAACAAATAATGGTAAGTTTACTGTGCAAATAATGTACAAAGCACTAAATAATAATGGCACTTATTCTGAAAACAATAGGAACGAATTTAGTTGGGTATGGAACCTGCCAGTCCAACCAAAGATTAGAAGTTTTTTATGGCTGATTCTTCACAATAGATTACCTATTCTCCACTACCTAAACCATATAGGAATCTCTATAAATCCTAATTGTATCAATTGCCCCAACAGTCAAGAAACTATAAGTCATCTCATGCTCCACTGCTCTTCCGCTAAACAATACTGGGATACCATAGGCTTATGTAATTTTACAACTAAAGTCCCACTAAATAGTGCTCCAATCCATTGGTTGAATAAACTTATAACGTATAAAAGAGTCCACTTTCCCCACAAAATAGACACACAAATTTTCATTGCCACTAGCCTTTGGCATCTATGGAAAACACGTAATACAAACCTATACGAGCACAAAGCTCAAAACCCCAAACCTCGTACTGTTCTAAATCACGCTATCAAATATGTATACATAATAGTCTCCAAGCACATGAAAGCTCAAAGAGTACCAATACATCTACGATGGATCCCTCCAAGGATATATTACAAACTCAACACGGATGGGGCAACTTCTTCAACAACGAACACAGATGGAATTGGAGGGGTAATTAGGAATCATATGGGCAACTGGATAGTCGGATTCGTTGGCCCTATTCCTCATATGGGCAGTATAACAACCGAATTTCAAGCCCTTATCAAAGGCTTAAGTATTTCCACGCAACTCCGACTGCTACCACTGGAAGTGGAAATAGATACAAAGGAAGTAATCACACTTCTAGGTAGTGAGAACTCAAAATTTCTAACTTAATTTTTTACTGTAGGCACCTCCTTAGGCTACTCCATAATCCAGTAGTCATGCATGCGTACATGGAACAGAATGGGGTAGTAGACCATCTTGCAAAGCTAGGAAGTAGTATGCCAGTTGCTGACATGTTACAAATTTTTGTTAGTCCACCATATTCCGTATCAACTCACTAGCAGACCAGAGGGGATTGTTATCTCAGCGCATGTTTCCTTTACAGCAGTGCAACAACTTGCATCACAAGCCAGCAACATACGTTTTGTTAATAATCGTATATCTACAGAGACGGCTACAAATTGTTTTGGGAACTCAAGATGAATGTCTCCACTAGTTTAGAGGATCGTTAGTGTGAAAATCTTAGAGGGGATACCTCATGTAGTTATGATGCAGTAAATAGTATATATAGCATTAGCCTATGTAATATGATCCCTGTACGCATGGTTTAATATATATATATATATATATAGATCTTGAATTCAAATTTAAAGACAAAATTACATCATATATCACTTGGGCCTATAGCTCATCCGAAATAACCCATATTTGAAGCCCTAACCTAATTTGGCCGAGGTTGTACATATTTTAAAATTTTCTTTGCACCCATTGACATTAGCCCATAGTAAATTAGTAATGGTAATTCATTTATTTTTTTGGCTTTCACTCTCTTTTTTTTCACATCTTTTACATATGCTTCAAGGGGCCGTCCTCCATTACTGCTCTCCCCCCTCCCCCGTGTCACCTGGTTGCAATGTAATAAAATTGAAGAGTAGAAGTCCATCATTGAAGGTCATTCAAAGTTTCGCTTACGAAAATAGGATTTTTTGAGTTTATTAGTTGTTCGGATTGGGTGTTGTTCCAATTTATTGACAAAATCAAAAGGAGTTCAAAATTTAAATTTGAAGTGATTTGGAGTAGATTTGAGTTAAATTTCAGAAAAGACGCAAGGAAGAAGACGAAGACAGTTTTTTGTATAATCTTGTATAATAGTGTATATGAGTGTATAAACACATCTTATACATTATTATACACTTTTATACACCTTTATACAAGCCTCTGTAGACGAACATTTTTCACGATTTTCAGTTGCAATTCTTGTTCAAAACAATCCAAATCTCCATTAAATAACTTCAAATTTTATCAAGTCTAAATAACACTCACTCCAAATTTCTCACAAAATCAAATTCAAAACTTAAACCAACATATTTAAGCTTGTTACAAATCTAATTTTCACCACCCAAATGGATGGTTTGTTGAAAATTAACTTAAAAGCTTGAGCAATCTTTTTTAAAATTGAATGGTAATTTCAAAAACCTATTGGAGTTGGATGTTAAATCTTAACCTATTATTTTTTGGACTAGTTGGTTGTAAATAGAAATATGTGCTATAAAATTGAAAAGTATCGGTGCTTTTTATATGAAATTGTCCCTTATTTTAATAAATATAAAGGTGGATGACTAGAGCTATTAATTTTTTCTTATTGTTACATTCTTTTGATTATATATAGAAACACATTTATGCAACTCAGCCAGAAGCTGTGAATTTGCTCACTTGTCAATTTTCATATATATTCTATATTTTTGATTCATTGTTTTTACTAATTCAAAGCTGTGCAAGTTCTCTCATAACACCCCAGCTAATTGATGAATGATAAAAAGACAGCCCGGTGCATAAAGCATCTCGCATTTACGCAGGATTCAAGAAAGGACTGCATCCCTAAGGGTATGACGTAAACAATCTACCTAATACAAGCAGTTGTGGCTGCTTACACGGCTCGAACCCGTGACCTGTAGATCACACAACAGACATAGATAACTTTAGGTCTTGCATTAAGTTGGAGCCAAATATACCATCTTTTGAGGTATGGAACTTTTTCAATAAATACAAATACAAAATTGTTACTGTACCTTTTCCCTTTTGCCTTGAACAACCTTTTTTGTAGGAATGGTTAAGGGAGTGGCTACAAATAAATACATACAGATAACACATTAATGGAGAATTGAGGAAAGTACAACAACTAGATTTCACTAGCCAGCCTTCTAAGAAGTAGCAGCCACTGCTTCTGTTGTTTTTTCCTTCTCTTTGACAGCTCTCTTCCAGTTCTCTGCACTATCAATAATTTCTCCGGTTTTTACGAGGTACCTGACCCTTTTCCCGTTGTCGAGGGTTTTATGACCCACCCGACTGGCTACCTTCTGCTCTTTCGAGTAAAGCATCACGTTCGAGCTGTGAATAGGAGCTTCAATCTGAGAGCACCAGACTTAAAAAGTTACTTTCTCATGAAAACTGAATAGTTTATGTTAGCCTTGTCCATAACAAAAGAGAACGACAACAACTATGCCTGAATAAGTTGGAGCCATAAAAAAAGAGAAACATGAGATTAACTTTAAGGAAAATTAGATACAGTGAGAAGGAAAGAAATTGAAAACCTTGATTATTTGGCCCGGTTCATTCTCATCTCTACTCTTCACATGCTTGGTTTTCAAGTTTATCTCACTTACAACGACTTTGCTGTTGTGCTTGATAATCTCAGTGATCTCTCCAATCTTACCTTTGTCGTGGCCGGATATCACTTTTATTGTATCTCCCAATTTCACGTGCATTTTGTGTAGCACAGGAAGGCTGTTTGGCTTACACTTCTTACGCTCCCATCGCTTAAGCTGCAGAAGAAATGAAAACGAAGAACATTTTCACACAGTAAATTCATTGTCATCGAAAATGGTATTCCAACTACAAGAATGTGTGCCTTGAATCACCAACAGATAACATTTTCTGGCAGTTGTTCTGAACTGCTATTAAGTTAGTCTAAGCACCTTACAAGAAAATCTTCTTTTTGGGTCATGGAGAAAGTACACAACCTGATAGCAGAGAAAAGACCAAAAATAGATCTAAGATACCAACCTTGGCTACAATGGGACCTGGACTTTGTGTTGATTTGACCTGCAAAGTATCATTTGAAGCCTCGTTAATTGAACAAAAATTTATCTTGTTGCAATTTGACGCGTGAAAAAGACAAGTCACGTAAGCAGGATAATATAAGAGGACTAGTAAATAGGTGTAGTAAGGAGCATCAACCTAAATACAGCAAGTCCATATTTCGAAGAAGATATTCAGAAATCAATATTTTGCTTCAATTGCTTATCATGTAACGTCTATTGGAAACAACCTCTCTATCGTCACAAGGTAGGGGTAAGGTCTGCGTACACACTACCCTCCCACGGTGTGAGATAATACTGGGTATGTTGTTGTTGTTGTTGCTGCTTATCATGTAACGGGTGTTTTTAAACCCTCTTGTTCAAGATGTCTAGAAGCTTCATTTAAGAACTTATTATGATGTACACTCTGGAGAATTGATTTCCACATAAAATTGTTCTCTTCAACTACTCATTCATAATTATATGGAGGATTCATCCAATGGAATTAGGTGTCTTTACATGCTAAACCACCAATACAGCTCTTTTGCTATCAACAAGCTATTTGTCCAGTTATGTTGAACAACAGATAGATCAAAATCAGAACTTGAAACATTGAGAGCCTCTAAAATGATCAAGAATTTGGCCACAGTTAGCACCTTGGAAGAGCAGTTACATATCTACAGGTAGAAATCAATTCTTCAATAGCATATCTTCCTCTTAATTAAGTCAATGCAAGACCAAAACAAAGACAGTTCACTTTGAAACTCGCAAACAAAAGCATCAAACATACAGAATAAACAACATTTAAAGTAATCGGTGAAACTCACATTAACCCCAGGGAAGATGTGGTATGGCAACCGCACCACCTCAACTTAAAGTATGAGCAACTTAAAATACAGACACACACTAAGTTCAAACCCAATATCACATAGTAGTAGTTACAAGTACAGTGGTATTTCGCACTCCCTGACAAAGAATCTTTGATCTAGCTTTGCACCAATCTCATCCATAGTCTAGTTGGTGTGTTTGGTACGCGAGATAATATTTCCTCAAGGAAAATGTTTTCAAGTGCTTCCTTGCCTTGAAATTTGATAATGTTTTCCTCAAGGAAAATCTTTTCCGCAGAAACGAGAAAAATGAATTATATCACACATGGGGGGAAGTCACTTTTCTTTATATATACACATACATATATTACATTATAGAGAAATCTGCTATTTCCAGCTTCAAAACTCGATGGATGTGTTAGTCCCTCTACCCTTTTCTACTTAAATACCAGATCTCATTGACCAGTCAGGATCGAATCCATGACCCATTCCTTTCCTACCACACATCATGTTGTGCTACCTCTATAGTTGAACCAAAGCCCTGATGATCATTTTCGTTTTAATAAAAATTTCAACTCTTGATTAATCTCACATGTTCTAGTAAATACTTAGACATTATTATTGAAATACATATGTCACCTACTTTTATACCCGAAAATAAACATCTTACCCTATACCAAATGCACCTTGGTGTATAGAGTTTCTGTCACCGTAGGTCTCTTAACATCTACATTGCTTCTTTTTTCCATTCCTTCTGTCATCGAGCACGGCGAGGGGTTTCTTTGGGGGGTTGGGGCAGTTATTTACGGATTGCAAGACAAAAAAAAGGCAATCCGATATACTAAGCTCCCACTATGCGCGGGTCCGCGGAAGGGCCGGACCCGTGGCGAAACTACGAATTTTTTCAAGGGTATTCAAATTTGAGAGAAGTTAAAAAAGGTTTCCCAACAAAGGGTGTTCGATACGTGTTATATACCTCTAAAACATAATATTTTACCTATATACACAGCGCAATTTTCCAACGAACTCTTGTAACCATGTGGCTTCGCCACTGGCCGGACCACATGGGTCTATCATACGCAGCCTTGCCCTGCATTTCTGCAAGAGGTTGTTTCCACGGGCCGGACCACATGGGTCTATCGTACGCAATCATATTGCAACAACTTTACTAGTTATGCCAACGCCAAGCCTCCTGTTTCCACAAATTGCAAGACAATTCCAGCAAAATAACATGTACCAAGCAGAGGCGGACCCATGTGCCTGGGTGAGGGGTCACCGGACCCCGTAAACTTCGGCCGAAATTCTGTATATATATACACGTAAATATCTTGAAAATAGTTAATTTAAAGCAGTTGGCACCCTGAACACTAAAAGCAATTAGGGGGCACTGGTTGAGCATAATAATGTGCCTCCGTCGCGTAAAAATTATGGGTCCGCCTATGGTACCAAGTCATATGCGAATTAAGCAACCATTAACAACCCAATTTTACAAAGCACATTATTTGATAAACCATTTTTTTTTCCAAATAATACTAGGATACTATCAATGGACAAGACAGTAAGTAAAAATAGAAGGAAATTTAAAAGAGTGGTAAGTAAAACATAGTACCAGAGGAGGGCAGAGAGGAGGAGTAAAAGGTTGGCCCAAGAATGAGTTGGAGGAGATCGAAAGAGATGTAAACGAGCTCTGCAGAGCTGCCATTGTTGCCATTTGCTTCACAGAAGAAAGCTTTCACAATAGACGATGAGGGGAAGAAGATAGAGTTGTACAGTAATTTCTTTGTCTGGAATCTGCCAATTCAATTTTATTGGACCTTGGATGGGTTGACCCGGCCCAAGTTTTAGTTTTCATGTTGCCAAAATAAGTCGAGAAATTCTTTTTTTAATTTTCTTTCTGGACGACCATAACTAATTTCATTCACTAGCTAATATATATATATATATATATATATATATATATATATATATATATATATATATATATATATATATATANGCTAATATATATATATATATATATATATATATATATATATATATATATATATATATATATATATATATATAAAATATTGCATATATAAATGCTAATTCATTGGATCTTTCGATACAATCAAATAGGAAGCCCCAAGGGTGAAGATTTTGTCCATCAATAATGAAAATTACATTAGTAGTAATATAAGTCGAAACATCTCTGTCACGACTCAATTCTAACCCAGGTCGTGATGACGCCTATCGTGATACAAGGCAAGCCTATTTCCCAAAAATATTACTACGAAATTAATTATAAGAATTTAATGAAACATTTCCAATATTTGAATTTCTCATAAACAAAACCAACTCTAAATATCAATATAAAAAATACGAAAACGAGCCCCAAACATCAGGGTATCACTAGGTCATGAGTGTCTGAATATATAAACTAAGATATATAAATTGTCTAACTGTCAATGCAATCCAAAAGAAGAAATAGATGATAATAGTAGTAGCAAGGTCCTGCAGAGGCTAGCAACTACCTTGCAGTCTCCAACGATAGCCAGCCTGAATTCAACGATCACCGCTCTCTGACTCACCTGGATCTACATATAAAGTGCAGGGTGTGGTATGAGTACAACCGACTCAGTAGTAACATAAATAACTAAGGAACTGAGTAATAGTGACGAGCTAAGCAGAACAATCCAATTATTTCTCTTCACAATTAAGGATATACAATAGTAAGCAGGTAATTTCCATAAATCAACAAATGCTACAAGGCAATTAACAGGTAAATGCAACAATACCAAAAGTAGTTGAAACCTCTCAGCAATGTCACTCTATCACTCAGCCCTCAATGCACACTCTCAATAGGTACTTGCGCTCACTGGGGGTGTACAGACTCCGGAGGGGCTCCTACAGCCCAAGCGCTAAGCACGGACAACTCACGTACTACACGGACAACTCACGTGCCATAATATCAATCTCTAGATCCGCACGGACCACTCACGTAATACACGGACCACTCACGTGCTATGGTATCAATACCTGGATCTGCATAGACAACTCACGTGCTGCACGGACAACTCACGTGCTATACTCAAAACATATCACAATAGGCCCTCGCCCTCACTCAGTCATGTACCTCTCTAGCCTCACAATTCTCAACAAATAAGGAAACACAGCCCAAATCAAGTATTACAACATATCAGCAAAATAATAGAGACTGAGATAATTGTACAAGAAATTCTATGACTGAGTGCAAATAATGTGAGCATGGATAAATCCTAAGCATGATCTCTAACATGAAGGCAGTCAAGTTCAACAACATGTAAATACATAACACAGATAATGGCTATTAGGCCTCACAGCCTCACAGGACGGACCAAGTCTCAATCCCTCGCGGTGTACACCCGCACGCCCGTCACCTAGCATGGTTATCACCTCCAAACAGTCACATGATATCAATTCTCCGAGTTTATACCCTCAAAGCCAGAGTTAAAACTGTTACTTACCTTAACAGCGTAAAATCCTACTTCGGGATGCCCTCATCCCTCGACTCGGTCTCCAAAATCTTCGAATCTATCCATAATCAGAATAATACTATCAACATAGGCTAAAGAATTGAATTCCACAAGAAAAACTACATAAATAGGTCAAAAATCCGAATTAGGCTAAAAAATCGGCCTCCGGACCCACGTCTCGAAACCCGTCAAAAATTGCAGAACTAGAAACCTCGTTCATTCCCGAGTCTAACCATATAAAATTCATCAAATTCCGACTCTGTTTGGTCCCTCAATTTCTCACCTTAACTCTCGAAAACTCAAGCCCTAACTCTTTCAACTTCACCCTAAATTCTCACTAATTTCATGACTAATAAATGGAAAATTCATCATAAACACACATAATAAACCCAAGTAACTTACCTCAGTGATATCTCTTATTTCTCCCTTGAATTTCACTGGCCAAAGCTCAAAAATCGGCCAAAATTGGTGATGAAAGGGCAAAAAGTCGTGAAGTGTGGTTTTTATAGTTTCTGCCCAGGGGTCTCGCACCTGTGGACCATTTCCTCGCATTTGCGGACTCACACATGCGATCGAAGAGCCACATCTGCGACTTTCACTTAATCACCCACTTACGCATTTGCGATTCCACCTTCGCACCTGCAGGCTCGCAGGTGCGACAACTCTTCTGCACCTGCACTCAACGCCCAGCTGGCCAAATCCGCATATGCGACCACCGCACCTGTGGCTCCCCATTCGCAGGTGCGGACACACCAGTAACAACAGCCTTTAGCTGCATTTTCCCAATTCCAAACTCCTGATGCCTATCCAAAATCATCCCGAGCCCTTCGGGATCTCAACCAATAATTGCAACAAGTCATATATCACTACCTGAACTTAGTCGAACCTTTGGAGTACCCAAAACAACACCAAATCAACCTCGGATTCAAGCCTAAGAACTTCTAAACTTTCAAAATTCGCCAAACAACGTTGAAACCTACCAAACCACGTCTGAATGACCTCAAATTTTGCACACACGTCACAAATGACACTACAAACCTATTCCAACTTTCGGAATTCTATTCCGACCCCGATACCTAATTTTTCACTACCGATCAAAATCGTCAAATTTCCAACTTTCGCCAATCCAAGCCTAATTCTAGCACGGACCTCCAAATTACGTTTCGAACACACTCCTAAGTCTAAAATACCAACGAAGCTACCCGAACCATAAAAATCCAAATCCGAATTCGTTTACTCATAAGTCAACTTCCGGTTAACTTTTCTAATTTAGCTTTCCAACTAAGAGACTAAGTGTCTCATTTCACTCCAACACTACTCCGGACCCAAACCTACCAACTCGATACAATTCAACACAACTCAACAACATATAAAGAAGCAGAAATTGAGAAAACGGGGCTATAACTCTCAGAACAACCGGCTGGGTCGTTACAATCTCTCGATTAGATTTAAAAATATGCATCGCTCTTTTTATCTTTTTTCTTCTTTTTTGGAAGAGAATATTCCATATTACTCCCGCCATATCATTTTATATGAACTAGTCTTATGATACGTGCTTTGCGCGTGTGCATTATCTCAATAAGAAGGAATTTTAACATACTATATAAATATTATATTTGAGTGATAAAACAAAAGTTAATTTTTCCTAAAATTATTAATCTTCATACAAGTTTTCAATCATCAGTCAATATATTCAACTAAAAATTCATTAGTTATCATGCTACTTTTTAATTTCTGCAGTCACATATAATCCTTCAAAACTTAATAATTTTTTTGATTATTTTTTGAAAAGTTATTCCCTTGATCATTTTAGAAGACACAAACAGGATTAACAAATTGATAGAAAACAATAATTTTTTTCAAGAATAAAATGCAATTTCTTTATTTTTAATTAATAATAAATATTATATGAATTATTTTTAACAAATCAAAAAAAGAATAAATTATTGTAGCTCATTGTATAATTTAATTACATAAATTATACGAAGAAAGGGAGTTCTGAAAAAGAAAAAGAAAAAAAAAATAAACAATGCTAATCCTAAAACCTTTTAACAAAAAAAAAAAAAAAGCTCGTCAAGGACTCTTAAACCAAAAATTTTACAACAAAAAAATAATTATATGATTTCCCATATCAAAGTCCTAAGTATTAGGTTATTAATTAAATGATTGTCCCTAAATATTAGAAAAAGAAATTAATGACTTTTCCTACATTTTGGGAAAAGAAGATTTAACCCAAATAGTTGTCCATCCAAACGCTTAAACTAAAAATAGCCGGTGGAGATATAATATATGCCTAATTTACGTATATATATATATGTAGCTAGAAAAAGTAAATAATGATTATGACCGGCTATTTGTATAAAGATCCCGGAAGGAAAATAACTAAAATTACTACTCTGTCCAATATAAAATATACTCTTAAAGAGTAAAAAAGGCGAACGGCATTTCGCTAAGGAATTTTGTGCTTTTAATATAGTATAAATATAAATATAGATAGATAGATATAGATTAACTTTCGGAACTTAAGTGTTAAATATAGTATGCCATTTGTGACTACAAAATCATATCATTGAGAGTAAAATGCGAAATTTAAGCTTAAAGTATATCCAAATATAGTAATTTTCCAAATAACTTTCCAAGTATATTAGCAAGTAGCACCAGTTTAACTCGTATACAATTGCCCTTTTTCTGTCAATTTTATTTAGTTTATTGTCGAGGTCCCACTTCAACAATTTGGTACTGAGGCATAATTATTTTTGTTGTACTGTTAAAGTCCCAGTCCAGTCTCTCTCAACATTTTATTTTTTGTTTTTACTTAGTTGTATAGTTCCATTATCTAAAATCCCACGAACAAGTCTGAATTAGTCAAGTCTCAAAGTGAGTCTCGAAATACCGAGTGGAAAACCAGAAATTAATCGCCATATAGAACATTTTAACCTATATACGACACATCACAAAGTATTTTTCGTGTTTAAGCATTTGAGATCGCATCGTTTTCCACTTAATAAGAGAAGTGGAGAAGGAAAGAAGGAAGTGAGACTTAGCAAGTTTTATAAGGCCGATCACTATCTCATAGACATTCTGATGGTAAAAATAAATGACTACACGACTCTATACCAAGTCTTAAGCGATAGCAAAGCCAAGCTGCCGTCTACAGGCGAAGGGACAAAGTCCATTATGGATTTTTCAGGTGTCATAGATCCACAATTCAGTACTTATCAAACAAATATTCTCAATAAGTTTATCCATGTATACTTAATAAAATATAGTTTTGGAGTATTTTTTTTTTCCTTTTCATTTTTACAAATATTACAGTCCTTGCATTAATACAGATAGGGAGAGAGAACATAATGGAAATTGAAGAGAAATGAAAAAAGAAAAAAGAAAAAAGAAACAAAAAAAACTTTACACGATATACAGAGTTTAAATTTACTAAGCAAAAGAGAGCAGAAGGGTAATTTGGATTAGTCCCAATATCAAATCAAGAAAGGAGAGGGAGCAAATGCTGGACCCATTGCAGAAAAGCAAGCTATCCTGTAGAACAGGAAAAAAAAAACAATTAAACCAAAACACAAAACACAAAAAAGTGACAAGAGAGGGTTGTTCAGGTGATAAACATCCTCGACCTTCAATTATGAGGTTGCGGGTTTGAGTCACTAAAGGAGTAAAGTCAAAAGTACGGAGCTCCTGGGCAAAGGTAAAAAAAACACACGAAGAAGCATGCAGAAATGTCTAGTGTCAACGTTGTAATTCGATATCCGAAATTCATTGATGCGATTAATTATCATTCGTACCGAATGAACCCACTAAGGAACAATACATTCTTTATTATGATATTTCCTATATTTTAATTTATGTTAACATAATTTTACTTGACACGAAATTTAAGAGGAAACTTTTAAACATTTAAATTGATATGAACTTTTAAACATTTGAATTAATATTTTTATTAAGAATTTATACTAATTCAGTAATAATTTTACGTAGCTTTTACATATACAAAATTTCTTTAGGAAATTTGATAAATCTAACCGGAATAGTATCTAATTTCCTATACTTGGACCTTGTAGTTTAAGCGCTGAGACTGAGGGAGTAGCTTTTATGACCAAGCGGACATGTATATTTCCGCATAAACAGTAATTAATAAGCAAATTTAAAAGAAAAAAGAAAAGAAATTTTGAATCCAAATTTTCAAAGAGGAAGCAAGATTTAGCCAAACGGAAGCGAATTAGTTAAAAAAAAAAGAAAAAAAAGCGGGATCTTCTTATGTGTATATATATTTCGTTTTTCAATATGATATTTAGTTGAATTCACATAGCCAAATAGAGGGGGATTCATTTTAAGCTTTAACCATTGAGGTTCTTAGTATTGAAACGAAAAATGTCTAAAAATACCACTCAACTAACGGAAATGGCCTATCTATGCCTTCCGTTAAAAGGCCGGCCTATTCATGCCACTACCGTTATACTTTTGGCCTATTTATGTCATTGTTCACTAACAATCCAATTTTCTGGCTTTTAAATAAATAATTTAATTTTTCAACCCCACATTTGCCATGTGTCTTTATATTACTGGTTCTTCTTTACTTGACCTTACATTTCTTTTAATCCTGATTATGTATAATTAACCATGTCCAACCCGATAAAATCCAACTATCTTTTAACCCAACCCCTAATTCCTTGTCACGACTCAAAATCCAACTAGTCGTGATGACACCTAACCCAATCCGCTAGGTAAGCCAATTAACAACAATCCAATTTAATGAGATTTTTTTAGACAAATAAATGATAAAATAACTGAACCTTAATACATTTCCCAAGGATTGGTAATACAAATCATGAGCTTCTAAGATTTAGATTCTTACAAAATGAATTGAAATAAACACAACATCAGTTTCAAAAAATACAAATCATTGTAAAAATCACTGTTCAATTTGAAACTGAATCGGTGATTTTTACAAATCAAACCGAACAATGATTTTTACAATGATTTGTATTTATTTGAAACTGATTTTGTGTTTATTTCAATTCATTTTATAAAAATCTAAATCTTAAAAGCTCATGATTTATACTGCCAGTCCTTGAAAAATGTATTAAGGTTCAGCTATTTTATGATTTATTTGTCTAAAAAAAATCTCGGTTGTTAATTGGCTTACCTAGCTGGTTGAGTTAATTTACATCACGACTAGTTGAATTTTGAGTCGTGACAAGGAATTAAGGGTTGGGTTAAATGATGGTTGGATTTTATCGGGCTGTGCATGGTTAATTATACATAATCAGGGTTAAAAGAAATGTAGGGTCAAGTGAAGAAGAACCAGTAATATAAAGACATGTGGCAAATGTGGGGTTGAAAACTAATTTTTCTTATTTAAAAATCAGAAAATTGAACTGTTAGTGAACAATGGCATAAATAAGCCAAAACTATAAGGTTAGTGGCATGAATATGCCAAAAGTATAACGGTATTGGCATGTATAGGCCGACCTTTTAGCGGATGGTATAGATAGGCCATTTCCGTTAGTTGAGTGACATCTTTGGGCCTTTTCCGTTTTTGAAATTATAGGTTTGTATCTACATATTTGTTGCAATATTTGTGGACTTTTACACAAATCTTTTCTTCGCATAAAAAATGGAACGAGATGAACCTGATGTCGTTACGCTACATTCGTCGATGTTTTTGATCTGTTATGCACACAGTGGCAGATCCACAGTATTGACTATAGGCACCATGGGTGACTCGATTATAAGGCCAGTAAAGCAATCACTTGGACACCAATTTTTTGGAGGCCCCTTTTTTCCTTAAGGATTTATTATTGTATATGTATTATTAAAAAAAATACGTGTACATTTAAATTTAAAAAGAATTTTTGGAGTAAAAGTACAATAACTTTAATGTGAGGATTGTTGTAATAATTAGAGAATGATTTCCTACATGAGTAGGGTAACTATGTGTTTGCCTCGTTTGTATCTTAACAACTAATATATTTACCTTATTCATTCTCTCTTTTATTATTTTTAATATTGAAAAGTTTCTCAATCGGCAACTTACCGCGGCTTACAAGTTGTCTTCTTCAAAATATCAAGCATTACAACAAGCAATCATTATATTGAAGCAATGCAACACTTTTCGATATCATTATATCAACTTATCTTGCTCTATAGTTTTTAACCCTTTGAATGCTGCTACTATCTATTGATTCTTGTATTTTGATAATCTTATTTATTTGTGATAATTGTTGCTTCTTTTTAGACTGCTTTATCATGACTTATTCACCTTCATTACTTTTATTTTCATACTTGCATTGAATTGATTGTCCTTATTTGACATTTTTTTTGTCATATTTTTTCTTGAGCCGAGTGTCTTTTGGAAACAAGCTCTCTGCCTCCCAAAGTAAAGATAGGATCTGCGTACACTCCTTGTTATTCTTACTTAGGGCCTCTATGTGAATTTGACTTGAGGCCCCCAATGTTGTTGAGACGGCTATGACAGGCACATTGCCTATATATATATATATATATATATATATATATATATATATATATATATATATATATCTCCCAATTACTATTGTAGGAACACATAGATTTTAAATTATTGATGTGTATCCAGAGGGGAGTCATAGGAATTCGGCCGAAATAACTTTTGCTTAAATATTGATTTGTTTTAAAATATTTATTAAATACATATAAATGCTTAATTGTGAACTAAGATGAGCTATAAATTTTATGAACAAATTCAAAACTCACACACTTTAAATCCCAGCAGCGACTCTCTATGCCCACTTTAGTTTGATATTGCAAGATCAAAAGCTTTTTCTACATTACTAAACTCAATAAATAAAATGAAACGAGGGAGTACCTGACTTTATCACGATAATGATGACGAGAAGCAGTTGCGTTCTTCTTCAGATTCCTGTTGGAATTAACAGCCATTCTTGTTGGGAAAGCATCATGATCTTCTGATATAGACGAAAGAGACGGTTTCCAATCAGGAAATGAACCAGCAGATCTCGATTTCACTCGTCTCCCTCTCTTCCTCCTTTTATACATAACAATATCATTATTATTGTTATTATTATTATTATTATCATCAGACGATGCTTCAGCAGTTTCAGTTACAAGAGGTCCCATCTCCTCTGCTTCAATCTGTCGCACGCGATATGAAGAACAGCCACAGCAGGCCACCAATTCAACAAAAGACTTCATATTTACCGGGTATGTAATGTATGTATATATATCACTATAAATGTTAGGATAAGAGAGTCTGCGTTTAGAAAAATAAAGATTGCACGAAAGGTGTTTGATAAAATGTCTATGATATATATAACTGTGGCGTTAAGAAAAATAAGGATCGCACGAAAGCTGTTTGATAAAATGTGTGATAGAGGTGGTTTGTTTTTTCTCTAGATATATAACTAATGCTAAGATAGGAGAGTCGCGGTTAGAAACATAAAGATTGTGTGAAAGGTGTTTGATAAAATGTGTATGATAGAATTTGTTTTTCTTTTTCTATCTACACCTCTGTTTTTCTCCGACTCTCTACAGCTCTCTCTCTCTCTATATATATATATCTATCTCTATCTCTTTTTGCCTATGCTGGATTTTGAAGCTCTTTATTGTATATGGGGGTAAGAGGTTTTGCGAGCAGTACGGACAGTGGAAACATTATTGTCCTTTATTGTTTTCGAGTTTGACGTTTTATCCATTACCAAAAAGACTTATCCACCTATGGTGTAAATTTGTCTACAATCACATTGGTAAATACTTATCCATACTTATGTGATAAATTGAGGTGAGAAAGTGTATTAATTAACTACTTTTTCACTTTTACTTTGTCGGTATATTAAAAATAAATTTTTGTTTTTACTTATTATTTTACGCATATCAAGAAAATACAATTTTCCCCTGTTTTACCCTTAATTCATTAACCAACATTTCTTGAATAAATAATGGTCAGTTGTAGTTTTCCAATGCTCAATATTGGAATTCACATAGAACTCTTCATTATACCCCTTCGTTAAACACAAAAGTCCACTAAAGTCATCTTTTATTCTCTTGTTTTTTGGAGTATTTTTTTCTTCCGAAGTTATTTGGGAATTTGGGTTCAATTATTGAGTATCATTTAATAGGGTTATTGTGGTAAAATTATCATATCAATCATTGTTTCTTAAGGGGCGTGAATAGTCAAAACGTGCGAAGTAAAAGTGAATGGAGGGAGTATGATTTAGTGATAATTATGTGCAAGGCCGGATTCAACCATTCGGTTATGAGTTCCACCAAATCCAATTATTTTGGTCTAAATTGTATAACTGTCTTAAGAAATTCGTTAAATATATAAAAATTATTAATTTAAAACCAAATAACTTAAGAGAACTAGAATCACATACACACCCATGAGCTTCAAATTTTACCTCTACCTTTGATGAGTACAGAACCAAAGTAACGCACAACTCCCTTATGCGCAATAGGTCTTTCGGCTAACAACCAACTCTAACGGACGTTGGCCTTATCCAAAGACCTATAGCGCATAGGTCTCACCTCTGACTATGTATGTGAAATATGTATTGTGTCTTTATTAAATTGGTGTAAATATCGAGTATGAGTAAGTTTTTAAGGAAGAGACACTTCAGAAAATAAACGTAGTTTAGTAACCAATAACTAAAGTTTGTCAAATTATTCTGATAATGAGATTAAAGCTTTTCTATTGAAATAATTCAATTTCAGTGAGCGTGTCAAAAGTCTTATCATCAATAGATAGAAATCAATCTTTTATTTTCTCCCTCGATCTTAGTATATTGTTAATTCGTTTCCCAATTTCAAAAGCATGACCCACTCTTAGGAATAAATTTAAAATGTCACACGCAAGGCACGCTGACTTTTTTAACATTACAAATAATAGTATTATAATGTTTCTCCAATTATATATCAACTTGCCGGCTAACAGAAAAAAAAAACTAATTAATTGAAAAAAGGGGCAAGATTCTAATTTGTGTGAGTTAGAGGATGTCCAATATTATCGCCAACCAATACGAAATAAACATGTCTAACAACTTGTTTGGATGGTTGTTATCTATTGTATTATACTGTATTGTTACTTTAAATATAATGTGTCACGATCCAAAATCAATTCGATCATGATGACACCTATCGTGGAACTAAACAAGCCTACACTCTTAACTAACTCGATTTCTATCATAACATTTAAATATTACCCGTTTTCATCACAGCATACCCGAAATAAAAGATAAAATCAAACCCGAAATACTATAATAAAAGAGAAATCCCAAAATCTGGTGTCACTAAGTCATGAGTCATACTACAACTGTGCCAAAATACATCAAGACAATAATTATCTGAGAAATAACTAACAGAATACATAAAGAAAGATAGGGAAGGAGGAAGGCGGGTCTACGATCGCCAAGCAGCTACCTCACTCTCTCCGAAGATGAACCACAATAAACGATTAATTGGCACTAGCGTGACCTGGGGATACCTGAATCTGCACACAAGGTGCAGAGGGTAACGTGAGTACACCAACTCAGTAAGTAACAAGCCCAAACTATGGGCTGAGAGGTAGTGACGGACTAAACCTCCACATTTATGACAGAAACAATGTACATAAATTTAGGCATGGGTTCAGTTAACTTGACATCTCAAAGTGATAAGATAAGTACCAATCCGAATAGTTTTACATATATATAACTCAATGTATTCTACATGCCAATGCATCCACAATATGAAATGCCCAATATGCTCCTACTATCAAATACTCGTCCACTCAGTACTGTATATGGCTCGCATGGCCCAGGGAAGATCCATCCCAGAATATATACACATCAGACACAAGTCACTCAGTACTGAGGAAGGCCGATCCAGCCCTATGGAGAAGATCCATCTCCAGATAATGATACACCTCACAACCACTCGGTACTGTATATGGCTCAACGGCCCAAGGAAGATCCATCCTAGAATACGTATACACATCACTGATATCAGTCACTCAGTACCGAGGAAACAGGCCAATCCAGCCTCATGGAGAAGATCCATCTCCAAATATCAACACTTCGGACAAGATCCATATCCAGGGAAGATCCATCCCTCAAATATCACTACGCTCACTGGGAGTGTGTTACAGACTCCGGAGGGGCTCCTACAGCCCAAGCGCTAACATAAGACAGATCCAGGCATAATCAATATAACATGTTGCGGCGTGCAGCCCGATCCCATGTATGTCACTCAATATCAGGCTCTCGGCCTCACTCAGTCATCACTATCCAGTCTCGCTCACATGTGCTCGCAATGCATGAACTAGCCCGAATCAATGATACAATGGACAAAACAACAATTACCGAGACTGAGACATGATATAATATGCAATGACAGGACTGAGTATATAATATCAATGAAACACATGAGATTATAACAACAAATGACCACTCGGGTCTCAACAACATCGGCGTGAAGCCTTAACAAAATATTTAGCATGATTTCTAGCATGTTCACATCAGTCACATTGATAGAAGCACAAATATCAACAAGAAATCAATAAACGGTGCCATGGAATGAACCAGTTCACAAGTCTCACGGTGCACGCCCGACACTTGGCATGTGCGTCACCTAATTCTAATCATATAACGCGTAGTTCGGGGTTTCGATCCCTCAGAACCAAGTTTGGAAGCGTTATTTACCTCAAACCGGACGAAAATCTACCCTATGATGCCCTTGTCGCTCGACTCGGCCTCAAATCGCCCCGAATCTATCCAAAATCAGTAATATCATTAATACATGCTAAAGGAACGAAACACACATCAAAATTATCAAATTACATCATAAATCCCGAATTTGGCCAAACCCGATCCTCGGGCCCACGTATCGGAATCCGACAAAAATTACAAAACTGAAATCCTTATTCACTCACGAGTCTATACATACCAAATTCATCAAAATCCGATCATATATGACTCCTCAAATCCCCAAATCAAGCCTTCAAATTTCAAGTCCTAACCCCTCAATTTTTACCATTAAATCCCACAAATTTCATGCTTAATTAACTGAAAATCGCCATAGAATCGAGTATTAGGCTCAAGTAACTTACCTCACTGATAATCCTTGAATCTCTCCTCAAAAATCACCCCAAAAGCTCCAACCTGTCTTAAAAACTAGTGGAAATAAGAAAAATTTGCGAAGCGGCCTTTTTATACATCCTGCCCAGCACTTTCGCACCTGCGACCCAATTCACGCACCTACAGTCCAAATGCCGCATCTGCGCAATTCACTTGAATCCCCCGCTTCCGCATCTGTGCCCCAGGCCTCGCACCTGCGGGCTCGCAGATGCGGTCCAGCTTCCGCTCCTGCGATCTTTCTCTGCTTTTGCGGTCCAAGCGGACCTCGCACCTGCAGTCCTCAATCGCAGGTGCGGAATTAACAGAAGCAGCAGCTTCAGCTACAACTCCAATTTTCCAACTCTCCGATAACCATTTGAAATCATCCCGAGCCCCTCGAGGCCTCAACCAAATATACCAATACGTCACATATCATCCTATGAACTTAGTCGACCCTTTGGAACACCCAAAACAATATCAAAACACCGAATTAACCCCGAATTCAAGCCTAACGATTTCTAAACTTCCAAAATTCGCCAACGATGCTGAAACCAACCAAACCACGCCCGAATTACCTGAAATTTTGCACACATCACAAACGACACTACGAACCTATTCCAACTTCCGGAATTCTATTCCGACCCCGATATCAAATTTTCCACTGCCGATCGAAAATCGCCAAAAATCCAATTTCGCCAATTCAAGCCTAATTCTACCACGGACCTCCGAATAACATTCTGAACACGCTCCTAAGTCCCAAATCACCTAACGAAGCGATCTGAACCATAACAACCAAATTCCGAGATGATTTACTTATAAGTCAACTTCCGGTTGACTTTTCCACTAATAACCAAACTTAAGAGACTAAGTGTCTCATTCCTTTTCAAAAATCACTCCAAACCCGAGTCAACCGACCTGACACAACATAATAGAGTTGATCAACCAATAGTGAAGCAAAAATAGGGAGGAACATGGCTAACTCTCGGAACAACCGGCCGGGTCGTTACACAATATTTGTTTTGATTGTTACTTAACTTTTATTGTATTGTATCATTAAATTCATCGTTACGTAATGACGAAAAGTGCTACTTTATGGAATGACAGATTTGATATGCTGGCGTCGTTTCCTTTTTTTTATGCTCTTATCTTGTCCTTCTTTTTATTAAATAATCATATTTTATCATTTGCCCTACTTTTTTATATAATTATTCTACTCCGTATCCTATTTTTCTTAGTAATTTGCAAGTTTATTCTTCATATTATTAGTACGTGACATTATGAAACGACGGTAAACAATACAATCTATCCAAATATTATATTCATCAAACAATACAATACATTACAATACAATACGATACATTATGAAACGACACGTAACAACAATCCAAACAACAATCCAAACAAGCTGTAAATCTTTTCTTCTCCATAAATGGTTTATGCTTGGATTTTCGAAGACGTTTTAACCACCTATACAATACAAGTACATTAACAAACAACATCATTAGCACTTTGTCAAAGTAAACAGGTCAAAGTAATTACCAGGCTGAATAAATAAATGAATAAATAAATAAATAAATAATACTACTAAATAAGTTATTAATGTCGTGGTTTGCTGTTGCTACTTGAAATATCTTACAGAAGTATTTGCAGATTTGCGTAGCTTAGAGCAATTCGAATTTCGCGATCGTACGCTGAACATTACACGTTTACCGTTGATACTGATACTAGAGTGGTGATATCAGAATTTGCACATATTCGTATCTATTTTGGGATAAAATTGGATGAGCGGTTCTCACTTTAGAAGCTTAAGTTGAAAATGTTGATCGAGAATGACTCTGATAGGTCCGTATCGTAATTATAGATTTGGGCGTGTGCCTGGAATCAAATTTGGAGGTCCGTAAACTAATCTTAGTCATATCTTAGTCCCTAATTGTATTGTTGATATCATTGATTAAGTCTTGCATCCATGAATTTGCTATGAAAAACTTTTTCTTTGCTTCCACCTTGAGCTATTTGGTAAAGCATGAAATATTCGCACTTTGTTCCAAATTGGAACACAAACAAGCAAATGAATCTCACTACAGAAAATTCATGAGGTAACTGAACGACATTGATAAAGGTAAAATGCACCACCGAAAGATCATGAAAACAAAACTTACTAAACATCCCAACAAAATTTAGCATGTTACTAACTTTACTACCAAATTGTTGTAGCTGAATACTCAAAAATTTGAACAGGGCACAATGACAAGATAAAAAGTAACAAGCAAATTGTCTCAAGCCTTGTCAGCCTTGGCAGCAGTGGCGGCAGCTTGACCACGGAGACGACCAGTCCTCCTTGCAGCAATAAGACCGACCTTTTGTCCAGGAGGTGCATCACGACGGACTGTGCTGGCATGACCGATATGTTGATGGTTACCACCACCATGAGGATGCTCCACAGGATTCATAGCAACACCACGGACCTTAGGCCAGCAGTTCCTCTTCACCCGGTACTTGTGGTAAGCATTACCAGCTTTGAGCATTGGTTTCTCGGTACGTCCTCCTCCAGCAACTTGACCAATCATGGCACGACATCCACTTGGCACAATCTTTTTGGCTCCTGATGGAAGCTTAACCCTGATCAAAAAATCAAATTTTGATGAAACAGATTTCAGTAAACATCTGAACATACTTTCAAACGACAGAATGGCCATAATATCAACACAACATGTACATCAAATCTGTTTAGAATACTGGATAAAACCATGGGACAAAGCCTGAAAATGTAACCTGGCATCGTAACAATCACAAGAAAAGCTAAATTGAACGTTTTTAAACTAACACATCACAGAAAAAACGAGCTAACAAAAAAACATGTGGAAATTCAAGTAATTTGGTTCAACATGTAACAAGGTAAGTTTACCAAACCATAAAACATGTTATTACGTGCAATCTTTTCCAGATACAGCACATACAAACAGAATTAGGTTACAGAAAACACTTCCCACTCTTTCTTCACCACCACAGCAATGAACCTCAGTAACAAACTTATTCGCACAGTAAGGCTAAATATCACAAATCAGTGTATAATTTAGCAAAAAGACCAAACTTTGCCTGGTTACACCAGCAAACTATATTTCTGTTTTAGGTGTCATTACAGTAAGGCTGGTCAAAACTAAATCATCTTTACCGATGTTGCTCGGACTCTCCGAATATGTGGCAGGATACGTGTCGGATCCTCCAAAAGTAGTGCATTTTTGAAGGATCCAACACGGGTGAGGCTACATTTTGGAGAGTCCGCGCAACATAGATCTTTACCACAAATTTAACCATTATCTTGACTCAGCTACTTTGTTCAGTAATTATCAATCATATTTATACAAGCTAATTTCAAGTTGTTCACTTAATCAACTTCACTTGTCAATCCACACTAGTTAGGTCGACTAAAAATAACATTTTTCAATCATATTAGAAGGCATTTATAAGGCTTCAAACAGTTATACACAAACCAAAATAACAGTTAACAAAAATCAAACAAAACTATAATTTGTTTCAGAAAACGATTGATAATATACCTAGTGGTACCATTATCAGGGTTGTGACTGATAACAATGGCATAATCACCAGAGCATCTAGCAAAAACACCACGATCTCCTACTTTATGCTCCACATTACATACAACAGCTCCTTCTGGTATAGATCTGAGCGGCAATACATTGCCGACCATAAGAGTAGCTTTTTTACCGCAGTAAACGAATTGACCAGTGTACATCCCTTCAGCAGCAACGAACAACTCTTTTTGGTGCTTGTAACGGAACGGGTGACGGAATGTCACGCGCGCGAGTGGTGCTCCTCTACCGGGATCGTGAATCACTTCTGTGATTACTCCCTTTAGGTAACCGTTACGTTCGCCGAAATCGAGGGTACGGAATCGGGCCGGACCTTTACGGTGGTGAGTGTGGGATTTGAAAACAGACCCTGCTCCCTTACGTTGCGCTCTGATTACACGACCCATTTCGCCGTCTCTCTCTCTCTCTCTCTCTCTCTCTCTCTCTCTCGCCGGAGGAGACGAGGAAATGATACAAAGGAGATGATATACGTAGGGTTTTTAGGGTAAAAGGTTGCCCTAGATATGGTTTGGGTTTGGGCCAAGAATATTTAGTTTGAGCCCCATATTAAATCATGGATTCAAGCCCACCCCATTGTCTTTTGAACAAAATACAAAAGGAATTTTTACATTCATATACCATATAGGAAACCTTATTACCCTCAATGTTTAAGGTTCGATTTAATTACATTTAGTATACATAATTATCAATTCTATACCATAATGTGTTTTAACGGTATAATTAATGCAGCGTGTTTACCTCCTTAATTAAAGGTACCGTATATCCCACCCTCCCACGTTTCTCTCTCCTAAACCCTCCCCCTCACACACGTTTTACTCAAACACACGTTCCCCCTTTTTCCTCTTCTAAAACCACAGAAACATCCGTTAGCCCACCATTAAAGATTAATTCAAAGGTTTTTCGTCTACATTCAGTGAAAATTGAAGACATTTCTTCAACAAAGTTGATACACCTATTTTACTTCAGCTAAAATTTCCTTAATGAGAAGAACAAACCTTCTAAACATAGTCCTAAAAAAGCTAGAGAAGCTGATATACCCTCTTTTGATTTGGTTGTTTTATCACCAAAATCACCGAAAAAGCTTGGGAAATATGCCCATGCAAATGTAGATACGACGCATAGTGTTTCTCCGCGACAAATCAGGGTTGAAACTAGAACCAAACAAAAATACGATATCGATGCTGGAGAATTTTCTACGCCAGTCAAACAAGTGAAAAGAAAAGAAAAAGAGATATTGTTAGATGATGATTTTGTAGAAGATGTGCCTATTCTTAAACTAGGAAAGAAAGCCAAGGTGTCTCCCAGTTCAAAAACTCCCAAAAGAAGAAAAAAAGAAGAAAAATTCAAAAAAAAAACTAAAAATGTTCGGAAACATTCATTGGTGAAGGTAAAAATTTAGTAATTTCGTCTCTAGTTATTTAGTTTGTTTTAGGTTTTTAAAATCTGCGTAATATGTGTTTTAGAGAATTGTAGATTAGTTGTCTTCATTTTGAAGATTAATTGTAGTTCTACTAATCCGTTTTTACATTTGTAGAAATTTTATAGTTTCTTTGTAGTTATTTTGTAGATTACTTGTAGTCTTAAAGATACAAATAACTATTCCGACATAATTGTAGATATTTGTTGCTGCCTTTTGCATAGTATGTGTAAAATTGTAGATATTCTGTAGTTTCTTTGTAGTTATTTTGTAGATAAATTGTAGATGAATCTATGTTTTTTAGGCACTTTATTAATGTGAGATTATATATTATTTGTGCAGAAGGGACATTTTTTCGCACCCTATAATGTTGATTATGGGGTGCTTAAATTCCACACATTATGTGACCCTGGCATTCCTAGCCAAATTAAAGAGATTTTGTCTCCAAATGGTTTGAAGGTTTTCAAGAAGACTTGTTTTGGCTACTTACTGTCCTTTCCCAGTCTATGCATGCAAAATTAGGCCATTCATCTTCTTATGAAGTATGAATTGAGTTCATTCAATGCTTCATATTTTTCTGTCGAGTTAAAGGGTGAGAGACTAAATTTTGGATTGAGGGAGTTTGCCCTAATAACTGGTCTTAGATGTCATACCTAGGTTACAGACTTTGGTTACACTACGAATTATGTCAGTAAGATAATGAGCAGTTATTTTCAAACAAGTTAAGAGTGGAGAAGACATATCTGAAAAAGATAGTAACCAACATAACCTGGGTAAATGATGAGGACGTAGTGAAGTTGTGTATTATTTATCTCTTAGAATTTTTCATTTGTCCTTCAGAGAAAGACCATGTTGGGTTTGTAGATCACTTTAGGTTTTATTTGGTGGAATCTGGTCAGTACGAGACATACCATGGGGTATTAAGTCTTACAGACAGTTGATGGAATATGTTCGGCATAGGCTAAATCCGTTCGTACATTCTTATCTCATACGAAGATTCCCACTAGCCATGCAAGTATGGTTGTATGAGTGTTGCTCTACCGTCAACACTGATATAGCTACGAGGAGTGCTAATTCAATCCCTCACATACTTAGTTGGTCAGTTAGTAAGGGTCAGATTTGTTTAGCTGCCTTTGAAGAAAAAATGATCAAGCGTGAATGGATAAAGGTAAAATGGGTTTATTTATGATTATACAGTTTACCTACAAAATATCTACAATTATTCTACATGTTCTACCTTAATAAAACTAATTGATTTTTTCCTCATTCAGTTCACCAACATAAGTGAATCTCCTGAAGAGATTGCAGTGATGTCTTTGCCTGACAAAGTTGAGTACACAGTTCAAGAGGTTGAACATATTTCTGAGGTTCCCAATGCTGATGCTCCTCCGTTGGAACCCAAAATATCAATTGGAGAAGAGGACAAGGAGTCTATTCTTAAAAACATTAGAAAATTAGAAATAGGCATTGAGAAGGTAATATGTATACAACATTCTGATCTATATATAATACTGCATCTATTTTTAAATGTATGTTAAGACATATCCTGAAGTTAACAATGTATTTTTTTGTAACATGTAGGTTGATGAAAAGCTTGCAGATATTAGGAAAGTTGTATTTGTAGAACTCGATAGCCTTCGAGTGCTAATAAACGACTCTGTCAAGACTGTTCTGCAGTTGATAAGTAGTCAAAATGACCAAGCTGATGCAAAGGTAAGATTTGAATTTTATTTATATAACAAAATAATTTATGGCACCTCTAATATATATATATAAACTAATATAAAACTTTCAGTTTGCTGGTAGTTCAACAAAAAATAATGACTAACAAAAAGACATGAACAATCAGCAATTTCAGTTCAATAGTGGGGAACAAGTGCAGGCCAGCACCAGCAAAACAGGTATCTACAAAATATCTACAATATGTCTACATTATATATACAGAATATATACAATTCAATACAACATATTGTAGTTTGTTAACAAATAAATATAGATCTTATAACTCCTTAATTTGTCAAGCCACTATTATCCAGTATGATTCAACATTTTTAATGAGAAAAACAGAACATGTTGAAGGTGCAGTTGGTCAAGAAAATCTTCCAGCACGTATTGATTTATATACACATTTTGAAGGTGCAGCTGATGAAGAGAATGCATGTATGAATTGGTATTCAGAGATATTTTATTTATGTTTGAATATTTTAACCTTTCTATTAAGTAAGATATACATGGTGTTACAGAGAGGGAAGATATGAATGCACAGTCTCCAATTCACAGATTGACAGTAGCAGCTCAAACAGAACAGGTGAATGAGGAAGATGACAATGCAGGTGCAGAGGCACAATATGTGAATCTAGGTGATTCAGAAGAATCCGGAGGTGAGAAGAAGGAGGTTACACTTGATGATTTCGAGGTGCCTGATAAATTATCCCAGTTGGTTAAGTTTGGCGAGCCTATACAAGATGATGCAACACCTATGCATCCAGGTAGAACAAGGCAGTCGGGAAAGCATGCCCAATCACCATTTCTCCCTTTATATAGTTCTAGTGGTAGCACCTCGGTTGGACCTTAAATTTTCCACCTCAAGCACCCATTTACTACTGTTATTGGTGAAGATGTAGATCCTGAGGTGTTGGATCAATTCAACAAGTGGTTATACCACGGTACCGACAAAGGTTCAAAGAGGTTAGAATGCACAACTTGACACTTTGATTTCAGCATTCATCTTTTACATATCCACTTCATTCTATAATTTTTTTTATATATATTTGTTTTTATAGGAGGAAGGCTTCGTATTCCATAAAGGACAACCAAATTAAGCCATGGTTAGACCTTGAAGTGGAAAAAGTTGACAAGAAGGAGTGGTTCTTTTCCCTAGCACACCCCGGACAAGTCCTCAATGACTCGGTAAGAATTAGTGTACCCAATTTGTAGATATATTGTAGATATTATTGTAGATGCTTTGTTTTCTGTCTGTAGTATAATTGTAGTTATGTTGTAGATTATGTAGAATATTTGAAGATGACTTGTAGTATAAATTGTAGATCTGTTGTAGATATGATTGTAGATGCTTTGTTTCTGTTTGTAGTGTAATTGTAGTTATATTGTAGTTTTGTGTAGATTATTTAAAGATGACTTGTAGTATAAATTGTAGATATCTTGTAGACATGATTGTAGATGATGTGTTTTATGTTTGTAGTGTAATTCTAGGTATATTGTAGTTTTGTGTAGATTATTTAAAGATGACTTGTAGTATAAATTGTAGATCTGTTGTAGATATGATTGTAGATGCTTTGTTTCTGTTTGTAGTGTAATTGTAGTTATATTGTAGTTTTGTGTATATTATTTGAAGTTGACTTGTTGTATAAATGCCAACTGTTTTTGTTGCAGCACATTGATGGTATAATGTATTACTTGAGGAAAAGAGGCAAGCATGGCCCCCACAACAAGTGCAGGTTTACTACAACATATTGTTTGTTCAAGACCAGGATTGAACGAATTTATGAAAAGTTCCAAAATTCTCCTCAAGAAAAGAAGTTTTCTGTTGTTAAACACCAGGATATTGTAGCAGAATATATATTGTGGTATAGACTACTTGAAAATGTTGCATGGGATGAAGTTGAATATGTCATCATGCCTATCAACATTGTAGAAAAATTCCACTGGGTGTTGGTTGTTTTTGACATTGCAGACATGCAACTTTATGCGTATGATTCCATAGTCTCTTCACGCAATCATAAATTTGTTGAATCTTGTGTCGACAAGTTTCTGTTATTATCCCTTTGTATTTGTCATGCACTGATTTTTATGGGAAGCGTAAAGACATCAACTTCAAGAATATAAAGGCATACATTGAGAAAGTTGTTACCGACCCTCTTAACATTCAGTGGATCTTTGGAGAGATTCCACAGCAAAAAGAAGGATCACTGTAAAAAAAATATTCTTTCTTTCTATACATTTAATTCTTTTTTGTTTCTAATCATTTGGTAAATATTGGCATTTTTTTGTTTTTGCAGCGACTGTGGTGTATTTGTTGCTGCCTTTGCGGAGTATGTTAGTCTTGGAGACTTGTCAATTCCCGCAGAAGACCTTTATGATATTGACCAACATCGTAGACGCTATGGAGCGCTATTGTGGGACTATGCTAGAAAGAAGCGGAAAAATGGGGCAATTAGTGAAAGTGAGGTGACAGGAAGATTGACAAGGAGAAAGGGTGCACCAGCTTTGAATAAGAAAATAAGAGTTCATAGGAAGAAGAAGTAGTTGTCATGTCTATGTATGAAACATGTAGTACAGTTGTTTCATTGATGCTAGTTTAGAAGAAAGATAGTACACAAGTTTTTGAACAATATCTTTGTGTTTTAATTGTAGCAGACTTGCGCTACACTTACAATAGCCTTTGTTTTGTTTTTCTCTATCCAATTTAGTAGTTCAAATGAAAACAGCATGTTGGTTTTATCTTCACTTGTTGAATGTTTAGAGTACTTGTTCTTCATTATTTTATCATATAAATCCTTTCCAACTGAATTTTTATACTGTTATTCTGTCAACTAAAAAATATGTAGTTATTTTGTTGTTAGAATATAAATTATCTACAAATAAACTATAAAATATCTACAATCTGGGAACACTAATGTTAAAATTGTAGAAAATATTGTATATAATTTTGTAGTTCAATCTGTATATAATTTGTAGAAAATATTTAACAATGTGTTTATTCTGACAATTCCATTTGATTTAATATCTTGTTGTATTTAATTTGTATATATAACTCATTTCCGACTGATTTAAAATGTAGTTATTCTGACAATTCAAGTTAATTTAAAATCTTTTTGTAGTTGTATTGTAGATAAATTGTAGATAAATATTAACTACTATGTAAAGGACGCTTGAGATAGTCAAAAACAAATCACTCTATGAAAGTATTATGTCAATACAGAAAAAAATTTTAACAAAAAAAGAAAAAATTGAAACTAACTACATTATGATCTTAAAAAACTTCAACAATTACACACAAAATTCTGTTATCCTGAACACACTAACAATTCTTTTGAAATACTCTGTTAACTACATGATTATCTTTTTTTTGGCGCATTCTTGCAAGATCTTTTGTTATGCCCTTCACCTCCACCGTTGCCCCATGACACCTTATACTTCTTTGAATTTATTTCATCATATGTTTTGTATCTTTTTTTTTGAGGTCTTCCTGGCTGCCTTTTCCCTCCTGTAGGTGGATGTACTACTTCATCAGATATATGTTGTGGCACATTCCATTTGCTTTCATCAAGCAGAAGATTTACTGGTATGTCATACGTACACAATAGGCTCTCCCTTGTGTAAAATAGCGAGCAATAGTTTTCATAAGATTCATTCCTGTGCCTTAAAGCAGCCAAAGCATGCGCACAAGGAAGTTCATCAAGCTGGAACTGGCCTCAGCTACATTTCTTGTTTTCAAGACACACAATCTACCGCTTCACACCATCTATCACAGTATGGATATGATCTGTTGAGCCCTCACCTACAATTACGTTACAAACATAAATCAAAATATTTACAATCATAGTACAAATTATCTACAAATTATTTACAAATTATCTACAAGTTATCTAAAATCTACAAATTATCTACAATCTGTGAATACTGAATGTTAATATATTATTTTTATGCACCAAATAAACATACCCTAAGCTTCTGCGATAACGTTCTATTGTTCTCCAATTCTTTGTTGAATTTTGACCCAAGGTATGTGAAGTACCCTTTGCTTTCAATAACTTCTCGTTGGTCCAACGTTCAAGAAGAGTCCTCATATACTCTAATAGTTCTACTATCGGCAGCTCTCTTGCATCTTTTGTTACAGCATTCAACGACTCTGCAGTGTTTGATGTCATAGTCCAAGTTCTGTTCACCGTTGCATGTACTCTTGACCATCTATGATAGCCAATATCATATAGGTATGATTTAACACGCGGGTCTATCTCTTCAATTTTCGACATCCTTTAATTAAATTTGTTGACCCATGTCACTGCATAGTTTTGAAAATTGACAAAAGGCTGACCAGTTGAACCAGGTCCATCAGAGCACACATACTTGACCTGACGAGT
>ML336315.1:0-46192 GCA_005239505.1 Nicotiana paniculata
CAAGTTTAAATGGGGTTAGGTTGTAACCCCTTTATTGATTTAACCAAATGTGTGGAACTCGAAATGACCCATCATACTATTGAGTGAAACAATGTCACTTGCATGATCTTGATTTTAGAATCATCCATTTTTTTATGGATTTGTTGTCGATAGGCAAGTATAAACATGAAGGGGAACCTTGCCGCAATGGTGTGTGATTAGGAGGTCATGGATTTAAAATATGAAAGAAACTTCTTGTAAAAAATTCAAGATAAAGTTGCGCAATCAGAAGACTCGATGTAGTCCGAACCTTTCCCGGACCTTGCGCATAACTTAGTGAATCAGGCTGCCTTTTTAGGCAAGTATAAACATCTAATAAAAATGTTACTATTGGGAGTGACAAACAGGTGGGTCGAATCGGATATTGACCGGTCGAAAACGAATAATACAAAGCGGATAAAATAATCAACTCAGCCCACATTTAATACGGATAGAAAATGAGTTAGCCAACGGATAATATTGATTATTCATTTTTTAAATGTATAACATGGCTCTTATCCATATTTGACCCATTTTTAAAAAGTTCATTATCCAATCCATTTTCTAGTGGATATTATGGATGGATAACTATTTCTTTTATCTATTTTGTCTCCATTGGTTACTACTTACTACCATCCAGAGGATCTGCCAAGTTTGAGAATGTATCCATAAAAATTTGAGAATAATAGAAGTGAGTAGCATATGATTCTCAATCTCTTGTTATGTGGTAATATCATCCTCTTACAGATATATACGTTCAGAAAATAAAGAGAAACAACTCATAATACAGGGATGTAGATTATTTAATGCTACTCACTGTTGTTTTGTTATTTTTCCCCCTTCCCTCTCCTAGGGTAATTTCACAGGTTCAATGTTCCAAATGTCTTTGGCATATTCACGAATTGTCCTGTCACTGCTAAACTTGGACGAGCCCGCTGTATTCAAGATTGACATCTTTGTCCACCTCTGCAAAACACCAGTCACATATATATTAGACATGAACAAAAACTAGTAAAACCTAGTTTTGCTAAAAGCTTGAAGCATAAACAAGTCATATTTGAAAATGTTAATAATCCGAGTTAATAACATAAACAAACATGAGAAAGTAGATAACATATCCAGAAGGAATTGCAAGCAATTGGACTTACTCTTTGGTCGCGATATGCCTCATCAACTTTCTCTTGGCATTCTATATAACTGGGGAAGTCCTTGCCCACAAGGAAATAGTCAGCACGGCCAAAACCTTCATTTCCTTCCAAGGATCCGATTAGATCATCGTAGTTATATGAGCCAAAAGCACCACTTCTGACAAATTCCTTGACCTCTTCAAAACGTTCATCAGGTACAAACTGCAAAAGAGAGGAAATTAGATTTTTGTAAAGCCTACGGGCAAGGTCCATCTAATGATCTAAATGGATCTGACAAGCAACTTTGTATGGTTATTGGTAAAGAAGAACAAAGGGGAGGAGAAGATACACAAAAGAAGAAATCTGACCAATTGAAATATTTCAATCTAAGAAAAAATAACATTCATCAAAATGTCATACAAAAGATGGTGATTTCACCTTTCCCTCAGCTCTTTCTTTTCTAAGTCCTGCAATTTCATGAGCTTGAGCGCCAAAGAGAAAGAAGTTTTCTTCTCCAACCTCTTCCCTTATTTCAACATTAGCGCCATCCAATGTACCAATTTGAATACAACCATTCATAGCAAACTTCATATTACTGGTTCCACTGGCTTCCATTCCAGCCGTACTAGTGGGGCAGGAGAAAAAAGAGAATTTGAGAGAGTCGGACATATATAAATCTCTATATAAAGCTAAACCTACATGATTAATTGGAAATATTAGATGTTTGGCGTGGTTATCACATTATGGGGGAATAAATATGCTCACAAAACATTTTCAGCTGTTAGTTGCAACCTTTTAAGTACTACCATTAACTGACAACATAAAATCATCCCATTTCATGAACCACTAGTTGGCAGCTATTAAAGTTTTCTACTTGAAATTTTGTTCTCTTGAAATAGACTAGCCACATGTTCCTTATTAAGTACAAATCTGTTTGTGTTAAAAATGGGCAGACGCATTAACAGCCACCGATAAAGAAAAAGGAGCATGAAGAACAAAAAGTGATTTCCCTATTCCCTGCCTGAGATGTAAATACAGGGTTCACCTGAAATATTCACATCAAATACATTCATCACTGCAGCAGATGTTAAAAGACTGATGTCGTCTACTTAAAGGCAGGACACTTAATAGAGAGTCAAAATGCATAAGAACTGGTGTCTTAAGTGCCCAAAGTAACTTTTCTATATTATCACATATTGTAGGACCATTATTAGTATCGAATTTTTCTTGTAATAGGTGAAATTCCAAGTAGATTATATGCATTTTACTGCCGGGAAGATCAAGTATCAAATGGTGCTGCTTTGAGTCTGTGAACGAGTGAGATGATTACTGTCGTGTCCCGCACACATCATTTATACATGCACTCAATTCGATGCAAAATGATCTATGTATTTGGTGAATGATACAAAATTTAACCTGAATAATTACAATATTACAGCATGATATTATTCAAAACATCCAAGAGTTATAATAGGAATGAGAACTAAGCAGCTAGCCAACCAATTAATTTTTTCACAAACAAGTTGCTGGACCAATTGCTGCCAATGGCAGCAAATCTATGAAAAAGTTGATTCAAAAGAAAGATGGAATCAGTTAAATACCTGATATGTTCTGATAGATCGCTAGCAGGAATTAGCAATTCAGCAACACTTACATTGTAATCTGGCACAAATACTACCTATAAGATAAAAAGGAGAGGACTCTTCAGGTTGAAGGAGCAGAAAGTAATCATATGATGAAACAGATCCAGAACTATCACCGTCAAAATTGCCGAGAAGTAAACTAAAAATAAAATGATTTTCAGATGCACTAGAAAACAATAGCCTGTATCAAATAAGCAAAAAACTTCTAAGACAAATAATCAAGCTGATACCTTCAACAAATCACCTATTTCTGGATCATGATTTATAGTAGCGCCAACATCTGTGATAAACTTTACAATCCTCTTCGCTTGCACATATGTGGCAAAAGCTTTTCCTCCAAATATGCATACTCGAGGAACATATTTAGCCTTTCTTTCTGCAACTGTCATCTCTTTCATCTTCTTGTACCGATAAACGATGCCGAAGATATTTAACAGTTGTCGCTTGTATTCGTGAATGCGTTTTACCTGATAATTGGTTTTTCAATTGATAAGTGCATGATATTTTGTCGAGAAACAAGATATGATTCATAAACTTAAGACAAAGCTAACTAATCTCTTATGGCTAAAACTGAAAATCGGATGGAGAAGAACACACCTGAATATCAAACATTGCATCTGGGATGACAGAATACCCTGTCTTTTCTTTGAGAAAGGACACAGCCTTAATCTTGTTACTCCTTTTTGCTTCCCTCCACTCAAATTGAAGATCTTCATTATCAGCAAACTGTGTATAATACCCGCAGCCCAGTTAAAACATAAAGGCGAACCTTATAGGCACATACACTCAGTTTGAAATTGGAACTGCTTTGTAAATAGTAATGATGTGTATATGTTGTATTTATGAACTTCACTATCATTATAAGAAGATACAGGTTCACGTAATTTAATTTGCATTGTTTTGGTTCATTCTACTGAAATTATGTAATTTAAAACTCCCCATTGTAATTCAGTTTTCAATTATTCTAGTAATCTTGATATTTGTTGTCGACTGCATTGACTAAAATTCTGAAAATCAATTGAAAGTGGAGGATAACCACGATACATGCACAGTTTCAAGGGTGCCTAACACCTTCCCTTTAGCCAATGGAATTTCCTTGCCGAATCTCTGTTTTTCACAAACCATTTGGAGTCAATTTTTCAAGAGGGTTTCATTGCAGAACCAAGTTAAAGTTTCAGAAAGAATTTTAAAGAGATTGAACAAGTGACCTTATACACTTGACCAATTAGATTGTTTCCTTATGTTGCTAGTAACTCCAAAGTTTTCAAAACCCTTTTGGATCGTCAAATCGTCACGAACACTTACCCTTCACATGTTTCCGATAATAAGAAACCATAAGTCCCAAAGATTCTGTGAATTTTTGCAAGGTGCAACAGAGGGATGCATTTTCAGCTATTTAACAATAAACATCATAAATCATACACTTCATCTTCTTAAACATGCCAAGTCAAAAAAGGCAAGAGAAATACCTGCTGCAGTTCTGCCAACTTTTCAGTATTCAGGACCCAGTCCTCTGTACCAGTCCACTTAGTTATGATACTACTAAGAGGAGCATTGCAGAAACGAATCCATCTTCTAGGAGTCACTCCATTTGTTTTGTTCTGGAACTTTTCAGGCCAGAGCTGTAAACATTAAGAGTAAAATAATACATGAATGAGAACTCAGTTTTACCAAAATCACTGATCTGATGCATACTCAAAGATTCATGCTAATGATGCTTACCTCATAGAACTCATTGAAAACCTCCTCCTTCACAATTTCGCTATGGATCTCAGCAACTCCATTAACAGCATGGCCTCCCACAACACACAGGTTAGCCATGCGGACCATTTTTGGTGGTATAACAGCAGGTTCGGGCACCACCGTAGTTTTCTTATCAATGTCCTTCTCTGCACCTGGTCCTGGCTTCACACTAGTTTTCTTACCAGTGTCATCTTCTTCATTTTTGTCGTCTTCATCATTCGTCACAACTTCAACTTTGTCACTAACTTCTACTGTTTCAGTATCAACATCAACCAGTCTTTCAGGCTTAGTAAATAAATCCGCAACGGAACTGGGAAGATCAAAATTTTCTAAAATTCTCATAGCAGCCAACTTCTCCTCCAATTTGTCCAGCTCTAGTGATCCATATTTTGATACAATTTCCTGTACCAGCTGTTAGGACAACAGCATATTGCAGAAATTAGTCAAAACTTCAACATACAAAATCGAATAGATTTGTTGAATTTGTAGTTCCATCACCTCCTCGTCAATCATCTGAATGATTTCGACATGTCTAGGGAGCAGCTTCTCCATCAACTCATAACTCCATTTCTCCAGCGCCTCAGGCAAAACAGTATGGTTTGTGTAAGCCACAGTCCTGGTAAGTTTCCACCATTAAGGATGTCAGTGTTACTTTAAAAGTAGGAGCTAATGTTTTTCTGTTTAAAGGAGTGTTCCTATCTCCTGCTATTTGATGTGTCTGAAGTTTGATGGACAATCAGTCCATGCGGAACTGAAGTTCAGAAATAAGGATCTCAATACCAAAGTATATCACTCGAATCATGAATTTAAAACAAATTCACATGATGCTTATCCGTGCAGTTTATTCAGCACAAAAATCAACATCATCAGAAACCTCAATATGCTAATGCAAAGCATGTAAATTTTAAGCACCTTTTAGTAATATTCCAAGCTTCCTTCCAACTCAAGCCCTTCAAATCTATCAATATTCGCATCAGCTCCGGGATACAAAGAGTAGGGTGGGTGTCATTCATCTGCACAGCAACTTTTTCAGGAAACTCTTCCCACTTGATACGATCGCCTGATCTCCTCTCAAATCGTGCAATAATATCTTGGAGTGAAGCCGAGCATAAGGTATATTGTTGCTTCAAGCGAAGGATCTTGCCCTCCACTGATCCATCCCCAGGGTAGAGTATGTAACATATCTGATGTTAGAGAAAAGCCAGCTTAGCCATCTAGATAATGCTCTGCTATTTATGTCGCTATGTATTTGAAGATAAGCCTCCAACTCCTGCCCTCCCCTCACCCCCACACCCAGAAAAAGGGGAAGAAAGGTGAGGGGAAAAAACAAGAAAAGAGTAGGTCAAAATATGCCTAGTACAGACAAGAATGTAGATATCAGGTCTTTTGGTCTTGACCTTTTCTACCAAAAAAAATGTAGTCATCAGTCTCCCATTACATTGGTGTTCTGATCATCCAATGTATAGATAGTAAACCATCTGGTGAATTCAAGACATAGATAAATGCATCTTTATAAAGTCCAATGCTATGATGGAACCCGAAATCAAGTCCTATAAGAGTTCTTGGTCTGAAAACGCAGTGACTATTGAGAAGGCTCATACTGAAGCCTAAATTCACATTAGGAAAAGGAAAATAGAATATAAAAATGTTCTAAGAAATAATAGATTAACCGAACCTTCTCAGCATTTGCTTGGGCTTCACATGCTTTGATGTGCTCTCCAGAGTTGAAAGCAGATAAATCAAAATCCGCTGATGGAACCTGTGTAGACCACAGTCGGAGGTTGATTGTGGTTTTAGTCTTATACCCTGGTATGGGAACATCATATGCAACTGCCTTTATATCCTCTCCACCAATCCAATACCTCTTACCATCTGATCCTGTAGTGACTTTGCCATAGAATTTGATAGGATATGAAACATCATTCCTCACAATTTCCCATGGACTGCCAAGCTGCATTGACAACTAGCAATAAGGAACATCCACATTGCATGAACTAAATAAAAAGTAAAAAGTCATAAAGAAAGAGAACAAAGGAATTTGAAAGCTCTAAAGGGAAGAGGTGAATAGTACACAACAAGGATATAAATGATCTTAGGACATAAACACACATGCAATCAAGAACTAATGAAGTAATAGCAAGCGTACTTCAAGCCAATCTTCAGCCACCTCCTCCTGACCATCTTTAGTAATCTGTTGCTTAAATAACCCATATTTGTACCTAAGTCCATAGCCCCATGCTGGGTAGTTTAGCGTTGCCAAAGAGTCCAGAAAACAGGAAGCAAGCCGCCCCAAACCCCCATTTCCAAGAGCAGCATCTGGCTCCTGTCAGTAATTGTTACATAAATAACAAATAGTTAACTCCAACAAAAACATAAACAGGATTGGCTCTTATGGCTTCTCAATACTACAAAACAGTGGATGTATGATGTCACAAATGAATACACATAGTCCAATTGTTTTAGAGTAAAACCAAAAGAGCTTGGAACGCTAGAAAATTTTCTGATGCATGAGATAAAAGTCACACTAACCTGAGAAGCCACATTTTCCAGATTGTGGCCAAGATTTTTCAGAGCTTCTGCATATGCACCAGTAAGCTCCAGATTACCAATTGCATTCAACAATGCTCTACCCTAAAGAGTAGATAAGGCATAAATTAAAGTCAACTGCCATAGACTTGCTTATGCATGTTTTCAGTTACTTTCATGTGTAACAAATAAATATAAAGACAAATAGTCAGCGTCAAACTGATTAATTTCCTATTAAACGAATTAGGCCATATCTCTGCAGAGCGAATTAGTATTATCAAAGAGCAAAGAGAAAGTAAGATTAATCAGATACCTGAAGAAATTCCATGGATAGATAGTATGCCTGCTTCGTATTCATCTTCTCATAAAAATCATAGGTAGCATTCCAATTAATAAGAAGCGAATCACGGACACTTTGGGCTGTTGCAAAGAATGCCTTAGGGAGCTCAAACCTTTCAGGAGAGAATAAAGGTGTGAATTCTGCATGGTATCTGATACTTGAGGCAACAGATGCGGCATCAGGAGCAAAAGAACTCAGAACACTCTCAGCACCTATATATGTCATGCAGAGGAATATTCATAAATCCTGTAAATAATAAATTGGAATAAATTGGAAGGAACCGATGGAAATAACAACTTTGTGTATCAAGTCCTTTGGAAGTTAGATTTCTGAGCTATCCTATTGAAGTTTTTGTTAGGAAATGAACATTGGACCTAACTCAACCTCAAAAGCTAGCTTGTGAGGTGAGGATTGCTCAAGACCAATGTAGAACAACTCCACATCCTCGCGCACGCCCAAGTCTGCCAACTTGAGCATGGACAACATAATATGGGGACCCAATATTGCGCAAACCAAGAATTGGGATGAGTCTGGCCCTGCTACCATGTTAAGAAATCGACATTGGTCCTAACTCAACTCCAAAAGCTAACTCATAAGGTGAGCATTGATCAAGATCATACAAAGCGACCAAATATTTCCACATAACGGTTCCATTTTCAGCTTTGAAATAAGCATCACTCTCTTCCACATTATGTGATGGTCTACTTGTATTACTCTAACGTTGTAAAATTGAAAGGCAAAAAGTTATGTCATATTTCTGTTTTTGGCTCCATGTATATTGTATACATATGCAGAAAATTGTACTCCCTTTGTTCCAACTTATGTAATCCTATTTCTTTTTTATTCTGTTTTAAAAAGAATGACTCCTTTCTAAATTTGTAAATAATTTAACTTAAATCTACCATTTTACCGTAAGTGTTATCGTATGTTTAAGATCACAAGTTTCAAAAGTCTTCATTTCTTTCTTAAACTATATGCTCAGTCAAATAGGTTCACGTAAATTGAAACGAACGGAGTAAAATGTGTTTATATAATAAACCACAACCTACTCCAAATCTATTCACTCTAGATACTAGATCCACCTTTGTTCAAATGGTGAATTCTGATTCCTTTTAGCACTCAATCTCGTCATGAAATAAGAAAGGAGCAAGAAATCTTAATGATATCACATTTCATATTAGAATAACACATTGGTTGCTGAAAAACTCCCACATTGATTGAGGATATGGGCCATAGTCTGGTCTTCGACCATTTTTCTTAACACCGGTTGCACTGATTAGGCAGAAATTAACCAACTTTGATTCACTTAAAACGCAGATTATTGTTGATCTCATTCAAAACCAACCCCCTAAACTAAACTAAACTTTCAGAATATCACAATTCGTGCAAATCACGGAAACTAAAGAACAAGGTCAACAAACTCACAAAATTAACCGTAGAAACATGGAAATCAGGAAATGTTAGGAGTACGATTGACACCTTCCTCAGTAATAGGATCCTCAACAATACTGCCTCTGTTCCATTTGATGACACTCTTTCCGTATTAGTAAAGAATGATACCTTTTGTATAATTTGAAAATAAATTAACTTTAAACCTTTCATTGTTATCCTTAATAACAAGCTTTTATTGACGCACCGAAATGTCAACTAAATGTTCTTAAACTCCGTGCCCAGTCATGCACCGTACAATCACATAAATGGAACAAACAGGAGTAGTTGTTAATCAGAGAGAAAACAGAACCACAAAACAAATTATACTTTTGTCGTGAAAATCGTAAAAATTAAACAAAAAGGTCAACAAACTGACGAAAGCTATTGCTAATTAATTAGACATTAAAAATGAGGAAATATTAAGAGTTAGAAATGAGACCTTCCTCAGTAAGCGGATCCTGAACTGTCTGCTTCGGCTCACTTGAGACGCTCTTCACGTGGAAACAACGTTTTACACCCCGAAAACCCGAGGTTCTAGTGAGGAACAGCTTGGAACTTGTGTTTCTGAAATTGAAACCGATCAATCTCGAGTTTGAGGCGTAATGCTTGTATAACTCTGCTCCATTTGCGGTCACACTGTAGGACGAAGTCGCCATTTTGCTCTTCGCAGATCTACCTTTTCAATTTCCACTACATATGTATAAAAAAAATACTAAAATTTTCGATTTTATAGAGGTGAAGAGAATGTGGAGAAGGAAATTATGATCATAGAGAAGATAAGCAGTATAGGTATTTGTTGAGTGTTTTGTGTCTACTTGTGGAAATGTCACGTTCTTCTGTTTCTCGATAATCAAAAAGTTAATTATATTCAATGGAATCACGATTATTCCCTGCACCGGGACTAGCAACTACTGTGGATCTTACTCGTGGGTTTTGATCTCCTACGATCCGAGACTCATGGAAGATTTCTAGAAAGTTGTACACTTTTGCTTCATACTGAGACTACCCAAAAGCAACGGACCTGATGGCTGATGGATCTCGTAACAATAAATGGGAAAATACACTAGTTAAAATATATATTATCTTCGTCCGTCTCCCGTCCTAAATATAGAATCGTCTTTGTTATGAGCGCCTTAATGTGAGATTTTTCGGCCGCGAATCCTGATTTAGTCGGATCCCAATGTGAGTACCGGACATCAGGTGGAAAACCAAATATATATATATATATATATATGTATATAAAGTATTTAAGTAATAAATATAAAATAAATGTGTATATAAAAGATATCCTACATATCTTTTATTTATTGGTGTGACTTGAACATCAAGAATAAATTTTTTGTGGATAAAAGTATTTTGAGATTTGAAATTTCGAAAAAAAAAGTAAAAGAATTTTTTTAAAAACTACTTTGATTGTTTCATTTTATGGTTATAAATCATGTTATTAAGTATAAAATAGAACATTTAAATATAAATTATTTTTAATATACAAATGTGTTATTTGTTTAAACAAACTAAAAGAAAAATATTGTCACATAAAATAAAACACAAAGTATATTTTTTTATTCTAATATTTTTTTAAATAGTGGTGTCGGTCAGTTTAAGGTAGTTGGACTATTGCATTAAGTGTCTGCTATCTTTCAGCGTTCTATGTGCTCTTCCAATTTCAATTTATATGAGGCGATTTGACTCGTTATGGAGTTTAATAAAAAAAATTATGGTATTAAAAGCATAAGGGTAAGATTTAGGAGGAGACGAACGTGATATTTGGTTATAAAAACTTCTTATTAAGAGTAAAATGAATAAAGTAAAAAGGTTAACAACTTGTTTGGATGGTTGTTACTCATTGTATCGTATTGTATAATTTTCTCGGAATAATGTTTGTTTGATTGTTTAGTTAAAATTGGTTGTATTGTATTGTTAAATCTATTGTTTCAGAACAATGAAAAGTCCCATTTTTTTAAACAACCGATTTAGTGTGGTGGGATTGATTCTTATTTATTTTTTCTAATTATGCCCTAACTTATTACTTTGTAATTCAATTTTACCCTTTACCTTTTTTTTATCTTAAATAATAACAAAGTCTCTTTCTCATATAATTCTATAAAAGAATTCTATGTGAAGTCTAATAACCTATATAAATTCTTAAAGAAAACATCCCAAATATTACCTATATAATAACCTACATATTTGAAAAACTCGTTTTGTTCTTCTACCGCTTCTCCATACTCTTCAGGTAAAGGTTTTGTTTTACTTTTGTCTGAATGGAGTCTACTTAACATTTTTTTAAAATTATTATTATTATGATCTAATTATGAATATAGTGTACTTATTATTGTTTTTAATATTATTAACTTGTTCAACTAATTTCGATAGAATTTGTATGAATTTAATTGCTTAATTTATATATAAGACATAATTAGTGATAAATTGGTAGAAAGTGGCTTTCTTAAATAATTTTTATGTGTAATTTTTGATAAATTAAATGTTTAAAACAATTGAGGGTATTTTAGTAAACTTATCGGCTACAGTACAATACGATATAGTCAAACCAAACAGTAAAATATTATTTAACAACAACAAATAATATAATACAATCTATCCAAACATTGTATTCATAAAACGATACAGTACAATACAATACATTATAAAATGAAATTATTTTTAAATATAAAAATACAATCTTTTTAGAACAAGAAATTACTAAAATAGTCTTAATTATATTGCAATTTGAATCGTTATCTATCAAAGTCTTTATCCTATTTCATTAACCCTTAGATCATGCCATGGATATTGGACAGGATAAAAGAAGTTTGGGCATTGGATGGGAAGAAAAAGAAGTAACTAGAGTTGGCGTTGGTGGATGTATCGAATTACTACACCACTTGATGTGATATTTTGGGGCAAGCGTACGAAAACATGGTGTTCGTTAATTGCTTTGTGGGTCAAGGCAGGAGAGTGACCGTCCATTTGCTTTTCACAAAGATATTCAAATGCTAGAGATTTTGTACACTACTATCTTGTCTCCTCTTACTATAAACTCATTTTGGATTCATATGGTATCATTGTTAAAAAACCCATACCTATAGAGGTTTACTGAATGGGCCACCATGACGACAGCTTCAAAATTTCGAGGAAAAGTTTTAGTGGAAACGTCTTTTAATTTTTTGCAAATTCTATTATTTTAAATTAATATCAAAAATCATTTCTTTATCTTTACAAAAAATAAGGATAAAGTCTGTTATACACACTATCTTCTTTCTACCATATTTGTGAAATTTCATTGGAATTATTATTATTATTATTGTTATTATTATTATTATTATTTTTTTAACCAAATTGAAAAACTTTGAATTCTTCCAAAAAATAATAATAATAATAATTTATTTGATCTATGGGTTCATTTTAGAAGGGGACATACCAAATGCACTATGGTTTTCTCAAAGGATGCAGTTGGACAGGGTGAACTTTTTAGCTTGGATCACGCGTGGTGGAATGAAAAAAGTGTTGTTACTCTTATATTTTCGAGTTCTGAGTCTTGAGAATAAATATGTCAGTGACTTAGCACGACAAAGTATTCTGTGTACGGGTAAAATCGGGGTAAAAGTTACCCCTTCTCCGGTAAAAAAATGAGAGGACGGTGCGACCCGACATGACCTCGGGTAGTGTCGAGGGTATCCATAGATAAGAACCCGGGGAGGACGAATAGTACGCCCGAGACTAGATACGGCCAAGCATTGAGCTCAAACAAAGTGAAGAATCGGGGCTAAGAAAAAAGTGGTTAGACCGAACAAACGAGGGGCCGAATAACCGCCTACCACCGGATATTACGGCGCAAGTCTCGCCTCGTGTCAACTGCGTGATAACGTTTATTAGAAGCCAAATATTTTTTACGTTATTTAAACGTGTACTAAGATTGAAACTCTCCTACTATATAAAGGGAAGAACTTCTATATTTTAACAACCATTGTTGGCACGCATATCAAAGGAATAAAATTAATTTATGTTCTTTAGCTACTGTTCAAAGTGTTCTTCAGTTGCCTGCTTATTAAGTTGTAACCGAGCTCGTTCCGATGGCTATATCGGAACCGATTTCCAAACGTCCACTACAAAGCTAGACTTATTCATCCATTACATTTGGTTTGATCGCTCTGATTTCTGTTAATTCAATTGTCTATTGTTCATAGTGTGTTCGTATTAAATTAAATCACATATCCTTTAATTGCGTATAAATTCAATTGTTACTCATTTTAAGGCTAAACAATTTGGCGCTCATCGTGTGGCGAAGGATACTAGTGGTGATTTAATATGAATCTACATAACATACCATATTTTACACTTGCTCTTTGAAGTTTGATTTCAGGTTAATCTAAAAATGTCAAATTCTCATTTTGTTCACTTGAACGTTGACGCTGAGTCGGTCCCCACGGTGTGTGGTACCAAGCAATGACATACCCCCTGTTGATCCTAATAGTGTCTAATCGGTGATCCGGTCGACGCTAACTCATAGGTTGCCATCAACATCAACCTGCCAACTGATCCCGAGGGAAAGGTGATGGAGTCAGTTTGTGATTGATTTTTGAAATAGTACAAGCACAACAAGTGGCTAGCACAACTACAAACTCAAAATCACGCCCAGAATAGGACTGAACCCGAGCAGGTTAGAGAAGACACTCGAAGGGATGAATAGGTTGTCGTAGAACCGGACGAATTCGGACCCGGGGAAACTTTTGAAGTGATGAATATGCTTGAAGCGCTCAGAAAGTGGCTGGAGTCTAGGGAGAAAAAGATAGAGGCAAATGACAAGAAGGTGGAAACTTACAATTCGAGGGTCGATCAAATCCCGAGAGCACCTCTGATATTAAAAGGCCGGATTCCGAAGAAATTCATTCAGAAACCTTTCCCCCAAAGTGCGGCACTAAATCCAATTCCAAAGAGATTCTGAATGCCCGATATTCCCAAATATAACAGTACTATAGATCGAAACGAGCATGTAACCTCCTATACGTGCGCAATAAAGGGCAACGACCTAGAAGATCACGAGATTGTGTCAGTGTTGTTGAAGAAGTTTGGGAAAACCTTATCCAAAGGGGCAATGATATGGCACCATAACTTACCCCGAATTATATTGATTCATTCTCTATGCTTGCAGATGCCTTCGTAAAAGCCCATGTCGGCGTTATCAAGGTTGAGACGAGGAAATCAGACTCTTCAAAGTCAAGCAAAGAGACAACGAGATGCTTAGAGAGTTCGTGTCCAGGTTATAGATGGAGCGAATAGACCTGCCCCCTATCACAAATGAATGGTGATAAGTAGGGATTTTGACTACTTATTAGCGCTTTTTAGCTTTCGTTTTAGTCCAAAAGTGTTTAATTGTATTCTCGAAAACTGATGAAATATGCTTAATTGCAGGAGTATTTGGAAATGAGCCACAAATATGAAATCCAACTCAAAATGGAGTGATCTAAACTCAAGGACAATCAGGCACAAAGGCTTAAAGTGCGGACCACAGATTTTCATCTGCGGCTGCATAATATGAAGGGAATCCATCAGAGCCTCAGTGTAAAGTGCAGACCGCACAATTATTGTGTGGCCGCAGAAGCTAAGTTCAGAGACTCACCATTTTAAGCCTAAAAGAAATTCCGATCGCACAATTATTGTGCGGCCGCAGAAGTCAACCATGCGGTCGCACTCAGAATTGTGCAGTCCGCAGAAGGGCCCTGTGCGGCCGCACCAGGATTTGTGCGGACTGCAGATTATGAAAGATGTGGCAGCATTCCAGAATTATGCGACCGCAGTTCCAACTCCTGACAAGACTCAAGAAAAGTGCGGATCACATATGAAATTGTGCGGCCACAGAATCTCCGAAAGGGCATTTTTGTCCGAAATTTCTAGCTTTGTATAAATAGACTAGTTTCATGAAATTAGGTCAAGTTTTGAGTATTGGAACTTCTGTAGCCTTTTTTCCTTACTACTTTAAGCAACTTTGGTTTACTTTAGTGTTTTAACATTGGTTTTTTGTCTTTTAATCTTTCAATATGAGTTTATCATCTCTTTTACCTTGTTTTCTTCCATACCCATTATGAGTACTAGATTTTTAACTAGGGTTGTGACCCAACTCTAGTGTGTAAACCTAATGGGTTAATTCATGGCTTATTTATGGTTGGGTGTTTATTATGTAGCCTTGTTCTTGCCTTTTATTGTAGAATTAATGGTTGCAGATGTTAGTTCATGTCTTTTTGACTTGGTCTCTACTTGAGAAAGAGAGGCTTAGTCTACGAAAACTTGGCTAACAAGAATTTGAGATTAAATCAAGAGATTGATAGTCTCGATTAAAGGGTTGAACCTAGAGATAGTAAAACCCGACTTGAGAATTTATCAACTATTTGGTTCAATACCCATTTGGACTTGAGAAAGCCAAATTGGGCAAAATCACTCTCTTATCGAGAGGTATTGAGTGGGTACTTGAGTGTTGATATCTATAATACACCACGACCAACAAAACAATATTTAAAATTTACAAAACACCTAGGTGACGGTCATTAGGCCTTTCACAATATTTGAAAAACAACCAAAAAAATATTTCCTAGTTTCATATTTTTAGAATTGCAATCTTTAGCACAACTTTAGAAGTAAAAACAAACAATATTTGTGGAAGTGCAATCTAGATACTTCACGTGCTTAGTCCAAAATATATACTACTTTATCCCATTCTTATAGATCCCTGTGGAATTCGACCCCGACTCTTAGTTGGGTATTACTATTGTATCGACCGTTTCATAAACTTGAATAGAGGTGTGACTTGGACGAGATCAATTTTTGGCGTCGTTGTCGGGGAGCTAAAAACGGATTTAGCTATATATTTGTTTTGTGTGAGAATTGTCTTCTTTTCTTTCCGTGTTACTAATTTTTTTTGTGAAACAATTGTAGGTGAAACAATGGCTCTCAACAACAATGATCCTCTTGGAAACATGCATATGGGGGATGTGGACGTGGAAGATGACCAAGTTGAAGAGGTTTCTCTTAAACCTCAAGAAAATAGATGAGGCCAAACTCCTCAAGATAACGTTCACGTTCCATCTCCACAAAGAGCGGCTCTACACCGGGTGTTGCCGAATGAAGGTTATGAAAGTGACATAGTCCCGCCCCGCATTAGGGCGAGAAACTTTCAAATCACAAATGTTATGCTCACATTGTTAGAGCAATGGGGATTCTTCATCGGGGCTCTGAATCAAAATGCGTACAAACACTTGAAGGGGTTTGTGGACACTTGTTGGGGGAGTAAACAGACAGACATCTCTGAGGATGCTTTATGGTTGAGGCTATTTGCTTTCTCTCTACAGGGGAAGGTTTTCGATTGGTTAGAAAGGTTGCCAAACCATTCCATCCATACATGGGATGAATTGGCGGAGAAATTTATTTCTAAGTTTTTTTCTCTCGGGCATATGGCTACTCTTAGACACGAGATTCTAGCATTCAAGAAAGAACCCAATGAGCCTTTGCATGAGATATGGGAGAGGTACCGAACTATGGAGAAAGAGTTCCCAAACAATGACATGACGGAGGCTATGATTCAACAAACTTTCTATAAGGGGATCAATACTACCAATCAATGCGTAGTCAACCAACTTGCCGGTGGAAATTTCATGACAACGATGTATGCGAAAGCTTGTCAGATTCTAGATGAAATGGCAGATACTTCATCGGCATGGCAAAGTAGAGCAAATGTTCCTCAAGGCGACCCAAATGTGATTCACTTGCATAAACAATTACATGATCATGGGCAAGCAATTGCCAAGTTGACCACCACAATGAATCAACTAACGAAGGCTCAACTTCAACAAGTGTAAGGTCCTAAGCAAGTAAATGCTTTGGAGGGAGTTAGTATGATGGTAAACAAGAGAAGAAAAAAGGGTCCTCAAGTGCAAAACCGTGTGGAAAATTTTGTGCAAGATGATAGTGGGTTTGATCAAGATGAATCTTAGAATGAACAAGAGGAGGAAGTAAAATATGTGAACAACTTCCAGGGGCAAAGAAAAAACTCTCAAGGCCCGAATCAACAACAATGACGACCTCAAGAAAATCAAGGTAATTGGAATTCAAACAACCAAGGTACGTCTTATGTCCTCCATACAGGCCTTGAATGCTTCTTCTTATAATGAAGTCGAGTTATGGCATCGTAGATTAGGGCATCTTCATGTGTTAAAGATGCGAGTCTTAGTTCCTAGTTTATCTGAATCAGGTGTGTCTGAGTTGCAGTCTTATGTATGTAAGAGGGNACTTTTTGTTTATCGGGTTATAATGATTTTGTGACTTTTTTGGTTTCTTTCTCTCGTCTTACTACTGTTTATCAACAAATATCTAAGGATGAGGTTAATTTTATCCTTCCTTTGTATCAAAAGACTGATAAAACTCCATACAATGCTTCTATAAAAAGACTTAAGTCAGATAATGGTAGAAAGTACATCTCCCAGAAACTGCTGCAGGGGTATTTGAAAAAGCAAGGTATTGAGTCTCAAATGACATGCCCATACACCCCACAGCAANAAAACTGTTGCAGGGGTATTTGAAAAACCAAGGTATTGAGTCTCAAATGACATGCCCATACACCCCACAACAAAATGGGGTTGTAGAATAGAAAAAGAGACATTTATTGAAAGTTATTAGGGCACCTTGGAATAGTGGTAACAAATAAGGGAATTGGAATCAAAACAATCAAGGAAATTAGAGTGGTCAAAATAACCAAGGCAATTGGAGTGGCAATAGTCAAGGATATTAGGGAGGCAACAACCAAGGAGGATGGGACAATAACCAAGGAAATCGGGGGTCGAGTTTTCAAAGGCCCCCGATGTATCAACAACCGAGCAATTCACCTCCTTATCCTTCCTAAGGTCCAAGTTCTTCCAACAATGAGATGGGATGAATTGAGAACATGTTCAAACAAATGATGGAGAAGAATGTCGACTCTGATGCTCAACTAGCCTCTCACAACACTTCAATCCGTAATTTGGAAGTTCAATTGGGGCAATCTCACAAGATTTAAACACTCGTCCTAAGGGGGCACTACCAAGTGATACGGTGGTGAACCCAAAGGGTGGGAACAGCACGGGACATACCATGGTCGTTACTACAAGGAGTGGAAAAGGTGGGGATGCAACTATCTCAAGTCAAAGGAAAATTATGGATGATGAGCAAGTGGTACAAGAAGATGAGATGCCTAGAAATGAAGTGCAAGCAAATGATAAAGTGAGGATTAATATTGATGACAATGTGGAGGAGACTCATGATAAAGTGAACCCGTCTAGGGAGAACATTGTTGACATACTGGGACCGGTAGTGCCAAAGGTTAAGTCACCCATGCCAAGGCCTCATCCTCTACACCCTCAAAGGCTTGCCAAGCAAAATGGCGAGAACCAATTCAAAATTTTCATTGACATGATGAAGAGTCTATCTATCAATGTGCCATTGGTTGAGGCTTTGGAGAAAATGCCCGATTATGCAAAGTTCATGAAGGACTTATTGAAAAAGAAGAGGTCGATGAATTATGAAACTATAAAGATGACCCATCAAGTGAGTGAAATTGTGCACTTATTGGCTCCTAAATTGGAATATCACAGCGCTTTCACAATCCCTTGTACCATTGGAAGTGCCGACTTTGCTAAAGCTCTTTGTGATCTTGGGGAAAGTATCCACTTGATGTCCTATTTGGTTTTCAAGAATTTGGGGATTGGGAAACCAAGACCCACTTCTATGATATTACAAATGGTGGATCGTACCATGAAGAGACCGTTTGGTATCATTGAAGATGTGTTGGTTCGTGTAGATAAATTCATTCTCCCGGCGGATTTTGTTATTCTTGATTGTGAGGTTGACTATGAGGTGCCGATAATTCTTAGGAGACCTTTGCTTGCTACGGGGAAGGCTCTAGTTGATTTTGAAGTCGGAGAGCTTAATTTCTGGGTTGGTGATGAGAAGGTGGTTTTCCATGTGTGTGAGTCTATGAGGCAACCCAATATCAATGAGGTGTGCTCTTTCGTGGACTTGGTGACCGATATGATTATTGATGAAACGAGTGTCGTGATGAATGTTGATGATACTTTGGGAGATTTTTTTTCTCAATTGCGATGATGAAGAAATGGAGGGTTATGTGGAATGTGTGAACGCTTTGCAAGGAATGGAGTCGTACACTTATGAGCCCCGCAAATTGTCCTTGGATCTTGAGAATAGAACCACTCCTCCAACAAAACCTTCAATTGAGGAGCCTCCCATCTTAGAGTTGAAGCCATTACCTCCACATCTTCGATATGAATTTCTTGGCCCTTCTTCTACTTTACCGGTTATTCATTCCTCTTGTTTGACTAACGTGCGGGTAGATTCCACTTTAGCGGTGCTACAAAAGAGGAAGAAGGTTATTGGATGGACTTTGGCGGATATTCAGGGAATAAGCCCCGCATTTTGCATGCACAAGATCAACTTGGAGGAAGGTTTCAAACCATCTATTAAACATCAAAGGAGACTCAATGAATCCATGCAAGAGGTTGTCAAAAAGGAGGTCATCAAGTGGTTGGATGTCGTGGTTATGTACCCCATCTCCGATAGTTCGTAGACTTCTTTGGTTCAATGTGTCCCAAATAAAGGGGGCATGGCGGTGGTCACCAACGACAAGAATGAGTTGATTGCTATAATAAAGGTAATCGGGTGGAGAGTGTGTATGGACTATCACAATCTCAACAAAGTCACAAGGAAGGATCATTTCCCACTTCCCTTCCTAGATCAAATTCTAGATAGATTGGACAACTCTGCTTTCTATTGTTTCCTTGATGGTAGTCTGGCTACAATCAAATTCTTATTTCTTTGGAGGATCAAGAGAAGACTATTTTCACATGTCCTTATGGTACTTCCGTATTCCCGCGGATGCGATTTGGGTTGTGCAATGCACCAGCGACTTTTCAAAGGTGTGTGATGGCTATCTTCACGGACATGGTAGAGGATTTTATTGAAGTCTTCGTGGATGACTTTTCAGTGGTCGTGGATTCTTTTGATGATTGTCTAGAAAATTTGGACAAAGTGTTGGCAAGATGTGAAGAAACAAACTTGGTGCTCAATTGGAGAAGTGTCACTTTATGGTTGAGGAAGGCATTGTCCTTGGCCACAATATCTCAAAGAATGGCATTGAAGTCGACAAGGCAAAGATTGAGGTGATTTCTAAACTTCGACCTCCAACTTCAGCCAAAAGCGTACGGAGTTTCTTAGGCCACACAGGATTTTACCGACGGTTCATCAAGGATTTCTCTAAAGTGGTAAACCTGTTGTGCAAGCTTTTGGATAAAGATGCCAAGTTCCATTTCAATGATGATTGCATGAGAGCCTTTGAGTTGCTAAAGCTCAAGTTGACTACTACTCCCATCATTAATGCTCCAAATTAAAGTGTTCCTTTTGAGCTTATGTGTGATGCAAGTGGTGTAGCGGTGGGTGCTGTTTTGGGGAGATGTATCAACAAGATATTTCATCTGTCTTATTATGCAAGCAAGACCATGAATATTGCCCAAGTCAGCGACACTGTTATGAAAAAAGAGCTCCTTGCCATTGTGTTTGCTATTGAGAAGTTTTGCCCATACTTGATGGGTGAAAAAGTGATTGTTCATATGGATCATGTGACACTTCGCTATCTTATGAGCAAGAAAGATTTCAAAGCCCGTTTGATGATATGGCTACTATTGTTGCAAGAGTTTAATATTGATATCCAAGATCGAAAAGGGAGTGAAAACCAAGTGGCAGACCGCTTGTCTCGTTTGGAGGAGGAGGGGAGGCTGCATGATGGTCTTGAAATCAATGACTCCTTCCCCAATTAGAAACTCTTGTCTATTTCAATGAAAGAGGTGCCTTGGTTTGCGAATTTGGCAAATTATCTTGTGAGTGGTATCATTCCGGTTGGGTTCTCTTCAAACCAAAGGAAGAAGCTCAAACGGGGTTGTCAAGACTACTATTGGGATGAAACATACCTTTTCCGGATTTGTACGGATGGAGTGATTAGAAAATGTGTACCGGAGGAGGAACAAAGTGAAATTCTTGGGGCTTGTCACTCTTTGCCTTATGGTGGTCACTATGGTGGAGCAAGAACGACGAACAAAGTGTTAAGTTGCGATTTCTATTGGCCTTATCTCTACAAGGATGCAAGTGAACTTGTAAAGTGTTGTGATGAATGCCAAAGAGCCAGCGGAATCTCAAAGAAAAACGAAATTCCCTTCGCAACCATCTTGGAGATTAACATTTTCGATGTGTGGGGTATTGACTTCATGTGTCCGTTTGTGAGTTCTTGTGGAAACACCTACATCTTGATCGCGGTTGATTATGTGTCCAAATGGGTTGAGGCCATTTCTTTGCCCAACAATGAAGTGAGAAGTGTGGTGGCATTTTTTAAGAAGAACATCTTTACAATATTTGGTACCCCAAGGGCTATCATAAGTGATAGGGGATCGCATTTTTGCAACAAATCTTTCGATACCTTACTCTCCAAGTATGGTGTCACTCATAATGTCACGATCGCCTATCATCCTCAAGCAAGTGGTCAAGTGGAAGTCTCCAACCGGAAGATAAAGAGTATTTTGTCAAAGGAGTGAATGCCAACCGGACAGATTGGCCAAAGAAACTTGATGATGCTTTATGGGCTTATAAGACAGCTTACAAAACACCGATTGAAATGTCTCTATACCGGTTGGTGTTCGGGAAAACTTGTCATCATCCGGTGAAACTTGAGCATAAAGCCATGTGGGCGTTGAAGAAGTTTAATCTTGAATGGATGTCACCTCCAACTTAAGGGTGGTACAATTGAATGAGCTAGATGAATTCTGGTACCATGCATATATAAGTTTGTCCTTATACAAGGAGAAGATGAAGTACCTCCATGAAAGTACATTCGGAACAAGGAGTTTAAAGAAGGTGATCTTGTGTTGTTGTTCAATTCTTGGTTACAGATGTTTCTGGAATGGAGTGGCCCGTTTGAGGTTGTAAGTGTGACACCATTTGGTGCATTGGACTTGAAAAATGAAAAAGATGAAGTGTTTAGAGTCAACGGTACCGAGCGAAGCATTATCTGGGAAAAGTTGATGATGGCCACGTGGCGGTTATTCATTTCAAGTGATGGTGGTAATCTGCGTCGTGTCGTGACGTTAAATTAGGCGCTTCTTGGGAGGCAACCCATGTGTTTTTTTTCCTTTTCTTTTTCTTCTTCTTTAGATATGCCTTTTTAGTGCTAACTGGTTTTGATGTGTGTTGCAAGAATGAGTGTGCTTTGCAGGAACTGTGCTAAAAATAATTTTCTAAGTATGGAAAAAGTGCAGGCCGCACATTTATTGTGTTGACCACACAAATTTGAGTGCCACAACAGAAAGAGATTTGCGGCCGCACAATTCTTGTGCGGACCGCATAACTGGAAAGCCAAAATTGCACACTCTCTGAAGTTTGCCTGTCAGAGAAATGTCCAAAGTGCAACCGCACAAAAATTTGGGGCCGCACTAAAAAATGTGCAGATCGCCCAATCATCAAAAGGTAAAATTGTATCAGGTAAAGAAGTGCGGACCGCAAATGAAATTGTGCGTACCGCACATGAAATTGTGCGGACGCACTCATCTTGAACCCTTACCAAATCGTGTTAAGTACAAATAGTGGCCTTCTCACTACAGTTAAGACTTTACAAACTCTGAACAATTATCACAAAAGAAAACACCGTGCACTCAATTGATTCACACATCTAGCACTCATTTCATCATCTTTGATTCCTCTTTAGCATTACTACATTACTAGTATGTTCAATTCATCTTTGAAATTTTTCAATTTTCTTAATTTTGTTTATAATTAGTTTAGTTCTCTTTAGACCTAATGTCAAATTTGTCATCATATGAGCTTAAATTTGTGTGGGTAACTTCCTAGTTGCTATTTGGGGGATGGGTGAATTGTTTATCATGTTTAATTGGTATTTCCATGTCAAACTTGTGTGCAAAATTATGAACCCTAAGTTTTGCCCAATTTATTTTTGAATTGTGTGGCCGCACAAGAAATTGTGCGGTCCGCAGATTATTAGTCTAGGGAAAATGATGTGAAGTGATTGTGCGGATCACACTCCAAATTATGTGGTCCGCGAAAATTGAACCGCGGCCACAAAAAATTTTGTGCGGCCGCAGATTGACCAATTCTCTATTATCAGAGAGTTGCATTTTAAGCTAAAATTGTGTGGCAACATTCAAAATTGTGCGGACCGCACTTCATTGTATGGTCGCACGTGAAATTGTGCGGACCGCAGAATCACCACTATGGCCGCACTTCAAAAATTGTGCGATCCACACATTTCCATCTGCCGCCGCACCCAAAAATATGCGGACCACATTTCTTTACCTGCAACTGGTTTTTCCTACAACTGACTGCGAGTGTCTGATACTGTGAGTTTGAACTATAATTAATCCATGTTGCTATGTATTGCATAAAATGGTTAGATCACGGGGACGAGGTGATACATCTAAAGGGAGGGGTGAATCCTCCCGAGGCCGAGGCAGGGGTAGCATACTACTCTCTATGCAAAGAGTAATAGCAAAGAAAGCAACAGTTGGGAGAGCCCCAGAGCCTGTTGAATCCAGATCATATGTCCCATCTAGAGAAGCATCAGAGGGAAATTCAGTGCAAGAATAGCCCGATGCACAGTCACAGCCAAGGCAGCTCCCGAGGAGATTCCAACTCAGAGATGAGCCTTCCACCTCAACTAGCTCTTTTGAGGGTTTGAAAGATGATAGCCAAGGTTCAGATCCCTCTTCCTCACATGCCCCCACCGCACCAGTCACAGTTGATGATGATGATGATATTCCAGATGGCGGTAGAGGGGAAGATACCCGAGTTGCCGGCCTTGAGAGGTCGAAGAAGAAGGAGGTCTAGGAAGACAGATTCGTGAGCCTGACTGCTTTCAATAGGTTCCGAGAGTGGTGGCCTCAGAGATCGCTCACACTTAAGCGTAATTTGTTTTGAAGGACTTGGATAGGTACAACCTGAATGTGGCAAGATAGTTTCGGGAGATAAAATGGTGGACATGGTTCACTCAAAGCGTGGTGGATTCCAAGGAGCATTTTACGCCAATGTGGCGCATATCAAGAAGGGGACTAATGTGACTAAAGTGAGGAACCTAAAAGTCAAAATCGATCAGACCTCACTAAACACATATTTGGAGCTCAAGGATGTGGAGCCAGTACAATATTTGGAGAAGTTTGCATTGGGTAATGCAGCTCGCCCATGGCTAGTGGAGATATTGGAAGCTCCAGGACCACCAGCACCCTAGATCATAGTAAGGGTTCTCATTCTGAGGAGTACCATCAACTTTGAAGCTAAGGGTTGGCAACAATTTGTGTGCAGTCGAATAGATCCAAACATGAATGAAAACAATCTCCCAATCCCACGGGTAGTCCTTGTTGGCTCCATCATGGATGGGTACCCAATCAATGTGGGTGCCATCATGTCGGCTAATATGTCTCTGGTTGGTAGGCAGGGTGAGAGCTCCTACCCATATCCAAACACTATCACGGAGTATCTTACGGATGCGATAATGGAGTCAAAGGGTGGTTCGGGCGAAGCAGCCCTTCACATGGTACTCTTTGAAGGACTCGAGGAACCCGAAGAACAAGGGTCGGCCAACTACTACGGTGGGTCAGTCTAATGAGCCTTCGGTGGTAGTTACAACTTCAGTAGCCATACCTTCCACAGCAGCCGGGCCTTCTAGCAGTACAACGGCCATGCCTCCACCTCTATCTTCAAGGCCATCAACATCAGTTCCTTCATCTTCTACTTATCCACTTTCGGCGCTGCGAGTCTCCCCAGACACTGGCGAGTCTCAACAGCTAGATGCAGACAACTACTGCAAATATGTTTAACCTATACAGTGTTGTTGCAATCCAGACATCTAACCCAGCTCCCTAGATTCCTCCGACAGTGAAGGACACTTTGAAGAAGATTCTGGAGAACCAAAAGACCATCGTGGATACCTTGGTGGCACATGGGACAGTAATTGAGGAGCTTAGGAAGTAGGTGAAGAAGATGAAGAAATCCCAGGCATCAAAGAATTCAGTTGACAAGTTGAGACGAGAGGTATCCAAGATAGCAGCAGCTATAGATCTTCCATTTGACTTGCTGTCGGGGTCAGCTCCAGCAGCACCAGTAGACCCAACAACACCATCAACATCAGCAACACCAACTGGCCAATCTGAGGAGCCACACCTCGCTGCCCACACCACTGAGGCGGTGTTGCAGATGTTCACCAATCCAAATACTATGGACACAGAGACCACATAGGGAGTCCTCTCTACTCTTTCCCTTCCTTATTTTTATTTTGTTAAGCATTGCGGTCTTATTTTTATTTGGGAGGTGGGGTGGGGGTGGAGTTTATTTGATTTGAAGACATTTGACATTGGTATGTAATAACTGATAACATTTTCTTTTCCTTTTTATTTATGTGTATATTCTTCTCTATTCTTCTGTCTCTATTGATGTATATATTTTCTTTCTTCCTCTTTCATCTTGTATATTCACTTATGCTTTCATTAGTTAATTCTATAGCTTCTTTATTTTGTGTTCTTAGTAGTCAATGTTTAGTCTAATAGCTTCTTATTTTACTTTAATAGCTTCTTTTTTATTTAGTAGCTTCTTTTCATGTTTAAGTGATCAATAAGCCTATGGTTTTCTTAATGTCACGGTTCTTTCCAAAGGTAGTTTTTGTGTGAACCGGGTGACTCTTCCCAACGATGGATGGCGTGACAACCTTCTTAAGGGATTGCGTCCATTATTTATGTTTAGGTAAGAATAGTAGTAATAATGAATAAGAGGGCCTAATTGAGTAAAACTAGAAGAGTCAAGAATGCTTCACTTGGTACCAACACACTTAACTACGGGCTTATTATTAAAAACAAGTTCTTGGAAAGAAATATCTCTAGTTAATGACCTTTTGACTCTTGTGTTGACTTAAGCAAACATCGAGTGGTTTAGTTGAACCATTAGTGATTTTCAATCTTGAATATGATTATTGTGGGCCCTCGACTCTATCCTCTTTAACAATCCATCTGTGTGAGAGGTGAGATGTTTTGTTGCAAGACCAAGTACCCGTACGAATGGTCTTGAACTTGCCTCGAATGTGTTTCTAGGAGAAATTCTAAGTATTACTTTGCTTGAGAAGTGATTGTAGGCTCTCCTTGACCCGCTTGAATTGTCCATGTCACACCAATGTTGTTATACCTATTCAACCCATTTGAGCCTAAGACCTTTCTCATTTGATAACCACGTTACAAGCCTTTACCCGTTTTGTAGTGGCACTCTCTTGGAACCCAAGCTTTCCTTAACACTCTAGAGAAATAATTGGTAAAACATAATTTTGGGGGAGAGACGAGGAGTTTTAAAGTGGTATCAAGGCACTAAAAGAGAAAAGAAATGAATAAAAGGAAAGGCAAAGAAAAAGAAAGAAAGAACAAAAGAAAAATGCAAAAAGAAAGTGAATAAGTTGAGTAGTTGAAGGGATTCAAAGAAAAACAATGATGCAAAGCATGGAGAAAACAAAGAAGGAGAAAATGAATATTATGACCAAGAAAGAGTGACGTTAAGTCTCTCTAGTTCCCCTAATGAAAAGAAAATTCCTCAAAGAGTCGGCAAAACATGAGCCAAAAAGAGAAAATGTAGTGCTTAAGGAAAGATGAACCCGTTCTATTCCAATATTTTCTACTTTAGTCCAAAAGCCTTCATTACATTCCGAAAAAGCCCTATGTTATTTCAAGACGACTGAACTTATATTAGTGGCGATTTACATGACGAGCAAGCATATGGTACTTAAAGTCGTACTTGTGACATTCTTTTGAGAGAGATGAGCGAACTTTTCACAAATCCTTGAATTGAATGCTACATTGCTAAGTGAGATATGCTAGAGGAGAGTAGAGGAGGAGGAGTTTGGGATCCACAATGACCTATATGAAAGAGCAAGCTTCCTTGATGAATAAAGTCAACTCTTGATGCTTAAGTGTCACATTAGAACTATTGGTGCTTAAAATTCAAATCATTGCGTTGTTGATAATTCATAAGTGTTGTGGGAAATTGTTGGTCCCAATTGACGTGTGTTTTATACACCTTAGATTAGTTGGAATAGCTCTTAACTTATGGAGGTGGGAGTTACTTTAATTGCTTGAGGACAAGCAAAAGCTTAAGTTTGGGGGAGTTGATAAGTGGGGATTTTGACTACTTATTAGCGCCTTTTAGCTTTCATTTTAGTACAAAAGTGTTTAATTGTATTCCTGAAAACTGATGAAATATGCTTAATTGCAGGTATATTGGGAAATGAGCCAAAAATATGAAATCCAACTCAAAAGGAGTGATTTGAACTCAAGGACAAAAGTGAGGCACAAAGGCTTAAAGTGCGGACCGCAGATTTCCATCCGCGGCTGCAGAATGTGAAGGAAATACATCAGAGCCCAAGTGTAAAGTGTGGATTGTGCGGCCGCAGAAGCTATGTCAGAGCTAAAGTTCAGAGTGTCACCATTTCAAGCCTAAAAGAAATGCGAGCCGCACAATTATTATGCGGCCGCAGAAGTCAGCCACGCGGCCGCGATTCCCACTCCTGACAAGACTCAAGAAAAGTGCGGACCGCACATAGAATTATGCGGCTGCAGAAACTTCTGAAGGGGCATTTTTGTCCGAAATTTCCAGCTTTGTATTAATAGACTAGTTTCACGAAATTAGGTCAAGTTTTGAATATTGGAACTCCTGTAGTCGTTTTTCCTTACTGCTTTAGGCAACTTTAGTGATTTAACATTGGATTTTTGTCTTTTAATCTTTCAATATGAGTTTTATCATCTCTTCTACCTTGTTTTCTTCTATACCCATTATGAGTAGCTAGATTTTTAACTAGGGTTGTGACCCAACTCTAGTTTATAAACCTAATTGGTGTTTAATTTATGGCTTATTTATGGTTGGGTGTTTATTATTAGCCTTGTTCTTGCCTTTTATTGTAGAATTAATGGTTACAAATATTAGCTCATGTCTATTTTACTTGGTCTCTACTTGAGAAAGAGAGACTCAGTCTACGAAAACTTGGCTAACAAGAATTTGGGATGAAATCAAGAGATTAATAGTCCCAATTAAAGAGTTGAACCTAGAGATAATAAAACCCGACTTGAGCATTTTATCAACTATTTGGTTCAATACCCATTTGGACCTGAGAAAGCCAAATTGGGAAAAATTACTCTTTTACCGAGAGGTATTGAGTGGGTACTTGAGTGTTGATAGCTATAATTTACCCCACAACAAAATAAGCTTTAAAGTTTGCAACCCGTTAGGAAAACACCTAGGTGAAGGTCATAGCCCTAGGCCTTTTACAATATTTGAAAAACAACCCAAAAAAATATTTCCTAGTTTCATATTTTTAGAATTGCAATATTTTGCATAATTTTAGAAGTAAAAACAAACCATATTTGTGGAAGTGCAATCTAGATACTTCACGTGCTTAGTCCAAATATATACTACTTTATCCCATTCTTATCCTCACTGTGGAATTCGACCCCGACTCTTAGTTGGGTATTACTATTGCATCGATCGTTTCATAACCTCGAATAGAGGTGTGACTTGGACGAGATAAACTGGGACGTTCATGCGTTCACTCAAGGGAGATACCCCCGAAGTTCCATTGTTTGTCAACAATTAAAGCGAAACTTGGTGGAATACCCAGCGGTTACTTGGGCCGATGTTCATAATAGGTATCAGTCAAAGATCAAAGTCGAGGACGACCAGCTCGGGGTCCCCTCAGGGTCTGTTTACCCAATAGAGCGAATGACAGATCTAAAGAATTGTGGACCAGTAGCCAAAGCCGGCTCGAGATCGGTATCAGCCATATAGCTCACACATATAGGGAAATGAACGTGGTTGCCACCAAACTAGGAATGACAGGAGAAGTGATAAATGACCTAGTAATCGGGGTTTGAGTAAGAGCGGTTTTGATAAATCACTCGGGGATAGGGAAGCACTGAGACTATCGGAGTACAACTTCAACGTGGATGCTGCGAGTATAGTATCGACCATTGGTCGCATCAAGGAGACAAAATGGCCTAGGCCATTTCAGTCTGATCCCGTACAAAGGGGATCATGAAGTGCAAGTACCATGGCACTCACGGTCACAGGATCGAAGATTGTCGATAGCTAAGGGAAGAAGTGGTTCGACTATTCAACAAAGGGCATCTTCGGGAATTCCTAAGTGAGTGGGCGAAAAATCATTTCAAAAATAGGGATTCCAACAAGAAAATTGAGTAGGAAGAGTCTCAACACGTGATCAACATGATCATTGGGAATGGACGTCCCACAATGGCCAATGATAAAATGCACCAAAGTTTCTATCACAAGGAAAAAATGCACTCGAGATTACATCCCAAAGAGGTCCATCTCATTCAACGACGAGGATGCCAGAGGCTTCATCTAGCCTCACAATAATGCACTGGTAATATCCATACTAGTCAATGAATCTTGAGTTAAACGTGTGTTAATTGATCAAGGTAGCTCGGCCAACATCATCCGGTGGAGGGTCGTTGAGCAATTGGGATTATTGGACCAAATCATACCGGCAGTATGAGTATTGAATGTGCTCAACATGGCAACGATAAAGGGTGAAATAACCCTACCAATGAACACTGTCGAGACTACCCAAGAAACAAAATTTTTCGTGATCGAAGGGGATATAAGATACAATGCCTTGTTCGGGAGGACATGGTACACGACATGAGAGCGGTGCCTTTGACCCTACATCAAGAATTGAAGTTCCCACTCTAGGCGGAATCAAAATGGTCTATGGGGAAAAATCGGCCACAAAGGAAATGTTCTCCATCGAGGAAGTGATCCCGGTGCCCGCGGTCATGACATCAAAATTAGGGGGCTGGTCGAGGAGAAAAAACCAATAGCAATAAGTGGTCCTAACCCTGACCGTGCCGGGGAAACAAGATGAGCACACAACAAACAAGGAGGATGATTACGATGTCCCGAGATCCTTTATAGCACCCAATGACACCGATTCCACCAAATTGATAATCGAGGAATTGGAGCAGGTCATACTGATCGAGTACCTACCGGGAAGAAAGGTATACCTAGGCATAGGGTTAACTCTCAAGCTCAGGATGATCGATACGACAACCGATCACGAGATACTAAGTTTTCTTAATGCCTATTCCGGGTATAATGAAATTCAGATGGACCCGGGCGACCAAGAAAAGATTTCCTTTACAACTAAATTCAGCACCTACTGTTACAATGTAATGTTGTTTGTCGATTCCACGTATCAACGCCTAGTTAACCGAATGTTTGAAGAATAAATAGGAAAATCAATGGAGGTTTATATTGACGATATGTTAGTTAAGTCCTTGCGAGCAGAGAACCATTTGAAGCATTTGCATGTTTTCGACATACTGAGGAAATACATTATGAAGCTGAACCCAGAGAAGTGTGCCTTCGGGGCCGGCTTGGCAAGTTCCTCGATTTTATGGTATCCAACTGGGGAATAGAGATCAACCCGGACAAGATAAAATCCATAGAGACTATTTTCGTAGTTGACAACGTCAAGGCAGTACAAAGATTGACCGAGTGGGTAGCCGCGTTGGGCCGATTTATTTCGAGGTCGTCCGACGAAAGCTATGATTTCTCTTATTACTAATAAGAAGAATGACTTCTCTTGGACCCCAAAATTCCAGCATGCTTTAGAAGAACTCAAACGATACCTATCGAGCCCTCCTTTGCTACACACCCCGAAGGCGAACGAGCAGTTGTACCTCTACTTGGCAGTTTCCAAGGTAGTGATAAGTGGTGTCCTGGTTCGCGAAGAAGAAGGTACGCAGTTTCCTATTTACTATATCAGTAGTACCCTAGGCGATGCCGAAACAAGATATCCACACTTAGAAAAATTAGTACTCGCCTTACTGAGTGCATCTAGGAAATTAAAATCGTATTTTCAGTGTCACCCTATATGTGTCGTGACCTCGTACCCACTAAGAAATATTATGCATAAACCCGAGCTGTTGGGCCGGCTGGCCAAATGGACCGTGGAGATTAGCAGGTATGGTATCGAGTACAAACCCCGAACTACTATCAAATCTCAAATTTTGGCAGAAATTGTGGCCGACTTTACGCCGGCCTTAATCCCCGAGGTTGAGAAAGAATTATTTCTCACCTCGGGGACTAGCTCGGGGGTTTGGACCTAGTTGTGCTCGGAGCTCGTCATTCAGCCGAGACCATTCGTCGGCTTTATCCTTTATCACCCAGATCTGATCCTTGTTCGATGCCAAGTCCTCTTTGGTGGCATCCCAATCCTAGGTCAGGAGATCATTTTGCCCCTCATCTCCTCGGCTGAGGCTTTGACCTTGTTCATTTCAGCCCTAAGCCGGTCGATCAGATCTATATTCTGTTGCATCTGCGAGGTTGTGGCATTAGCACTTGCACTTAGCCTGTCGTTATTAATCATAAACACTCTTACCTTTTCAACCAACAGGGCTTGTTCTCGTTCACCTTCGAGGCCTCTTTTTGATCTCTTTCCAGCTCGACTTGGAGGACAGAGTGGTCCTTGAGTACCTCGTCTTTTTGGTGTGAAAGAGATTTGTACATTTCCTTTTGTCGGACCTGATTCTTGAGCTCTACTCAATATGTCTCACCTCCATCCGTGATCGATGGAAGCTCTCACGGTGAAGCACCAAAGCTTGAGGCATTAAAAATGTCGAAATTATTAAAATATGCTAAGCAAAAATGGATTCTTTAAAGATGTGAGGGGAAGAAAACATACCATGTTCAGTGTCTGTTGTGCCTCGTTGAAAAGGCTCGCGCATCCACCTCATTCGTCTTCGCTTGGTCCTCATCGGTCACCAAGGAACGAAGGTATCTGGCCACGCCAACTGGCCTGGATAGCATCTCGGTATCCGCCGGTACCATGAACACGACCGTCTTCTTGTGTTCAGGGTCCGCACTCAAGGCGGAGAATTGCTTGAAAAGCTTCAAGCTTGAACTAGGCCCATCTGACCCCGGTAGTACATTCTTTCTTGGGATCTCCAGGTGGTCAAAACTGGAGTAGTCCTCCAGTGCACCTACATCCATGCCTTCAAAAAACAGGTTGAGGTACTCATCTGCGGCCCGTGATGCCTCGGTCGTCTTTTCTTTGATGGCATGAGCCTCATAAAAAAAGACTCTGTATGAGATGGCGACTTCGGAACGTCGATGATGTCGATGACTTCCTGGGGAACTGGAGTAGCTTCTCAAGATGTAGTAGCCACATGCTTTTCCTCGAACTCCCGAACTAAAGAGGGTTCGGCTTTACCGCCGTCTCCCTCTAGTGTTTCCCACTCTTCTGAAATGATGGCTGGCTCATGGGCGAAAAGCTCTATGTCGTCATCTTCAGGGTAGTCCTGGATCCAAAAAAGAGAATCTAGGTCCGGTACCCTGGCCTAAGTACCCTTCTTGGTACTCTTTCGAACCCTAAGAATAACCCTCTTTTTCTTGGCCTCGGCGGGAGCATCCGGGGAGCCAGAAGACCCCCTCTTTCTTATCTTTTTCTCCTCATTTTTCATAGAGGCCTCGGTGACAAGCTTTCCCGAAGTGTAAGGTTTTGCAGTTGGAAACGAGGCCTCATCCACCGCCCGAAGCTCGGTGATCTTGGGCAAACTCGTCGATGGAAGAAAGGGATTTAGCCAAAATGATAGTGGAATGAAAGGGAAATTCAATGAAGAATACTCACCATGGGAACGGGCCTCCCATTTGTCTTTTGAAAGTTTGCGCCATTCGCACTCGGAGTATGTCAATAGTTTGCAGATCCCCTCAACCCACTCCTTGAAACGGGGGACTGCATTGGGGACTCAGGCAACCTACACAAGGGGAAAGCTACGGCAATGAGAAATAAGAATAAAATCAAAGAATCATTTTAGCTACTTAAGAGGAGATGAACTTACGTGTTGAGTTCCACTTCTCGAGGTACAACAGGAAATTGGAGGGAATGAGATCCTCGGTCTTTAACCGAAAAAATTTCCCCTACCAGCCTCGATCCTTTTCCTCGTCGATGCTCGAGAAGAGAGCCTTCTTTGCCTGTCGAGAAAGCTTGATTAACCCCCTTCGAAAGATTCGGGGGCCATAGATGCGGAGCAGGTGGTCAATAGTGAGGGGGTACATATAAACTCTTAAGTACCCCTCCACGTGAGTTGTAATGTCCTTGTCAGGATCGGGGATGAATATTTCCTTGCCTTCTCACTTGCAATCCTCCCGGACCGTCGGGAGTGTATCTTCGGTGATGGAGCAAATAGACCTCCACATCTCCTCACAACGATCCCTTGTTTGAGACCTTCTCGACCTTGAAATCGTTGTCTATGGAACAACCTCCGGGAATAAAATCCTTAAGGGGAGGTTTTGGGGCACTACCGGTAGGGTCTCTTTGATGTCAGCGGCCGGGGTAGCAGTTGGATAAGTGGTATTTTGAGGCATGGATTTCGAGGTTTTCGCCATCCATATCTGGTAATATGAAGGCTTGAAGGCGGATATGAAGGTTTGAAGATAGGTTTGAAGATTTGAAGGTCAAACATGAAGATTCAAAGAAGAAATATGAAGATTTGAAGATTGGAGATGAAAAAATGAAGAACAATGTATGAAGATTTGAAGGAATTATGAGCAAGTAAAAAGTTGGGGGGTAGCTTAAGAAAGTTTGAAATCGGAAAGTAAAAAAGTGAAAAAAAGGGAACCAAAGTTTTAATAGGAAGGAGATAATTAATGTGTGACGTTTCGCGTTTGAGGATGGTCAACCGCCGGCTAACACGTGTCCGAAGTCAGAATGACGCGACTGATGGGACATTTCATTGACTCGTCAACCCAATTGTAGCATACGGATGAAGGAAACGGGGTCAATTAATCACTTCTCGTTATTTCTATGAATCTGCTCTCCGAAAAGTTAGGGGACTATTTGTGTACGGGTAAAATCGGGTAAAGTTATCCCCGATTTCCCGGTAAAGAAACGAGAGGACAATGCGATCCAATATGACCTCGGGTAGTGCCGAGGGAATCCACAGAAAAGAACCCGAGGAGGACGAATGGTGCGCCCAAGACCGAATCGGCCAAGCGTTGAGGTCAAGCAAAGTGAAGAATTGGGGCTAAGAGAAAGGCGGTTAGACAGAACAAACGAGGGGCCGAAATATCCGTCCACCACCGAATATTACGGCGTAAGTCTCAACCAGTATCAACTGCATAATAACGTTTACTAGAAGCCAAAGATTTTTTACCTTATTTAGACTTGTACTAGGATTGAAACTTCCCTACTATATAAATGGGAGAACTTTTATATTTTAACAACCACTATTGGCACGCATATCAAAGGAATAAAGTTAATTTTATTCTTTAGCTACTGTTCAAAGTGTTCTTCAGTTGCCCGCTTATTAAGTTGTAGCCGAGTTCGTCCAGAGGACAGAATCGGAACCGATTTCCAAACGTCCACTGCAAAGCTAGACTTATCCATCCATTGCATTTGGTTCATCGCGTTTATTTCCTTTAATCCAATTATCTATTGTTCATAGTTCATTCGTGTTAAATTAAATCACACATCCTTTAACCGCGTATAAATTCAAAGAAAACTACCAACTATGTCCATTTACAAGTAGCTCATTACAAAAATTGATCAATTAATAAAATATTACTAATATTAGTCAATTAGCTATTTATATCAAAAAAAGGTCAAATCTTTTGCTTTCTTTTGAGTGGGTGTTATTAGAATAGATTGAGTACATCTTAAGGAGCTTGAATCTCAGTTTTTGGGATGATTTGGTGAAATTTTGAGGCAGTTTGAATTGAAAATTTGAAGTAAAAACTGAACATGAAAAAACATGATATGAGTATCATACTGAGTATCATTTATGTATCACATATGTATCAATTGTGTATCACATGTATATCTATGTATACCTGTGTGTGAGATACATGCGTACTACATGTTTGATACATGTGTCGCAGAAGAATTTTGATACGTCTTGCATATAATGTTGCTAATCACTCTTAAAAATATAGAAGAAAATTTTTGCATGTGATTCTTTGAGGGAAAGAACCTTATTTATTTCGTTTTTCAATTTTTATATGTGTTTGGCTAGTTTTGGTAAGCCTATGATTAATGGCTAGAGATTGGTAAGTTGAAACTTACTTGGCACATTTGTGTAAGTTTCCCTAAATTGTTACTCATTTTAAGGGTAAACACACTCCCTAACCCTAACTTTTTTGTCTTACTATTTGTCAATAACGGAATACGCGTATACTAGTTCAAGTCATGGCTTGGCAAGAAGAGGCCTAAAACAATTCAGCGTTGATGCCCGATTGAGTACATGGGTTTCTACTTTTCGCAATATGTTTATTTCATGTATATATGTTTTTGCAATTAATAAATAAACTTCCAAAAGGCTGCTTATAGACTACAACATCTCAAAGAAAAGGAAGTTAAATAGCACCACTATTAATTTCCATTTATCATTGCAGAATCAGCACTCAATTGTTTATTTTATTTGCTTAATTTGTCTCTAGTTAACAATCCATAAGGACTAACGGAGAGCAAGTACAAGTGCCTCATTACAAGAATAATTGCATAAAAAACAAACTATCTTTTTATTGGTCTAAGTTTTCCATCCATGCATTACTTATTTAAAGAGATTTTAAAATTAGTCTCTTATCACATCTCACTTATGAGAGAAACTGCCGTAGTATTATTTTCAGCAGAAATGTCACAAAATCTATCTGAAAACCCAAAGTTGAGTGGATATTTGGGCTGCTTGTTGGGAGAAAACAATCCAAAATGTTTCTCCAATTCAGGGTTCTTGTTATTCTCATCAAACATGGCAAATAAATAGGTCTCAATTACTCTATTAGGCCTTCTTGGACTACCCCTTTTAACATGCTGAATTAAGTTGTTGTAGTAAGTTGCTGCATTGTTTGTTGTCGCTGCAAATGCGCCAGCAGACGGCCAGCCACTCTCGGACACAACAATCTCTATCGAGCCCCCTCCGGCTCGAGACAGGGCAGCATACACAGCATCCAACATTGCATCAAATAAGTTCCTATATCCAAGTGAACCATCTTGTACCACCACATTAGGTGCAGTGAAAAGAGCATAAGGGAGAGAAATGTCACGCGGATTACCAGCATAGCTAAAATAAGGATAAACATTAACGAGTAAAGGCGAATTTATGCCCCTTAAAAACCCAATAATCGGATCAATGAACGACCTAACGTCGTTCCTAAACGAACCCTGTGATGGTGGAAAAGAATTCCCAATCAAGGTCATATCTACAGAAGTTGAGACTTTGATATTGTTTTGCAAACCAGCTGAAGAAATTGCATTCTGAATGTTCCTCATGGCCGGAAGAAGATATCGGGTAAGTGAAGATGTGCCTGTTACAGGGCTGACTTCATTTCCAACGGCAATGTACCTGTTAAAGATACAACTAAATAAATAAAGCGTACACTCTCTAACAATTAAAACTTTTAGATAAAATGGTTATACACTTTAATATGGTATTAGAGCAGTCACATTTTCTGAATTTGAGACTTAACAACAACAACAACAAGCCAAGTGAAATCCAACAAGTGGGTCTGGGGAGAGTGAGGTGTACGCAGATCTTACCCCTACCTAATGAAGGTAGAGAGACTGTTTTTGAAAGACCCTCGGTTCAAAAGAAGTGAAATGAAGCAATAAACAGATAGTAGCAACAACCAGGTAATTAGACATGGGCACAAATGAAGATTTTGAAGTGAAATGAAGCAATAAATAGATAGTAGCAACAACCAGGTAATTAGACATGAACACAAATGAAGATACGTGCAACAACAGATATTAAGATAAGACACTATAAAAATAGATTCAGCCTTGCGGGAAATAATGACACAATATGAAATAGCAAGGGGCTAGGTATAGATAAATACAAGACTAGTACTAATACTACTGGGATACCTAGATGAAACTCTAGACTGCATGTCAACCCACAACTCTAATCCTTGACCTTCATACCCTGCTATCGAGGGTCATGTTACCCTAGTACTTAGCAACACCTATTATAACTTTATCTTTTAGACGAGAAAGTCACAAAAATTGGGAATACCTAAATTTAACGGCTGGCCAGAAATTTCTGACATTCCTTTGTACCCAATTATTTGCATTTGAAGGGTTAGCAGCAATATTTTGGAGATCCGAATTAGGAACTCCTAGCATAAGTTCAATGTTGGAGCCTCTTAAAGCTTGTAGAGCTGCTTGATTTGGATCATAAAGTCTCATTCTTCTTATATTTCTTGATTTGTAGAGTTGTACAACTTGTGATGCTGGTGGCAAGTTGTTGCCTAGCATTCCATAGCAAACACCTACTGATTGAGCCCCTTCTCCATGAAAATAAAAAAAATTACAATTAATTATAAAATTCTTGCATTGCAAAGTTAAAATAGCCGGGGAAAAGGTCAAAATACCTTCCTGCTTTATGAGATATCTTAATTTTACCTTCCGTTGTACTTGGAGTTATTCATGTTTTTTTCATTATCAAATCGTCTTGTATTTATCCTAGAGATTAACGAATCTCTAGCGTAAATATTATAGAGGATAACTTTAAACACTAGTCAAAAATAGAGATGTAAATTTGAAACTTTTTTCTGTTAATATTTTAACACTTGAAATCTACTTGGTCCACACTCGAGCACAATTAAATCCAAGGACAAATACGAGATTGATTTGTTAATAACTAATATAGGAATGAACCAAAGTATAATGGAGGATAAAATTAATATAGTTCTTGATATTTCTTTAAAAAAGACTTGGTAAGTCCCTCCACAAATTGGAAAAGCTAGTGGTTCTAATTGGAAAAACCACAGAGTTTTACCCGAAAAATAGCAAATAACAACACTAAAATGAATACTTTGCAAGTTATATTATGGGAAAAATACATAAATTGGAGAGGAAAAATAAGGAAATAGCTATCATCAAAATGGCTAATATATATTTTGAATTATTGACTTTGAATAAATTCAAATTTTTAGACTTTCTTTTGCAATTTTGGTTGGGAGGAGTGGCATACCTACTATCTCAGTGCTGGCAGCAAGTAATCCTAGCAGTATAATAGCAGCAATTTGAAGAGTAATATGTTTATGTGAGGTAGCCATGAAGAAAGGCTTTTGTTAGAAACTAATTAAGATTAAGCTTTCACATAACATCTCATTTATATAAAGATAGCCTTAAGCCTTGAGTATAAAAATAATCGAGTAGTGAATCAAATTGAGACGCCAAGAATTTCATTTTAAAAAAAAATATATTTTGCTTGTTCTCATTTCACAAAGATCATTATTTTAAGCTAATCATTAGATGACACATTTACGATTGCAAGAATAATGTGCAAATTTTCGTTATTATTATTACTCTTAATTAGGGGTCGTTTGGTTTGAATACGGCTTTATGCCGGGATAAATTATGCTGGGACTAGTTATGCTTGAGATTAGTTATCCTGGTATTGTTTTTTTATCCACTGTTTGATATATTGTATTAAAAATGACAATTGCATAATTTCTAAGAAGAAGGTGTATAAGTTATCCCGACACTAATTACCCCACCCTCTACAAGATATAAGTTATACGGTACTAAGTTCAATCCCGGGATAACTTACCAGGTTTGCTAACCAAACAAAGTATTAAGATAATATTAAATTTTTATACCAGCACTATAACTTCTTATACCTCGTACCAAAGGACCCCTCATTTTGTAAGTTAAGAGCCGCCGGTTTGACGTGTTTTGTTTGAATATAATGTCCATAGAGTACTAACTTAATTTCTTCATCAACAACATTTTGTAGAAAAAGAAGATAAGTTTGATGATTAATATTTTCTCTAAATTAAGGTGCCTTGCCAAATGCTGCATTGACTTTAATATAAGATATAGCTAGTTAAATTCTTTCATCCTCCACCTCCATACCATAGATGAATTGCTACTACTAATTAATTCATATTAAAAGTCTACAACTAATAAAGTTTATCTCTTTAAAGCGATGATGATAGTAAAATTAACTAGATATTAGAGGACGAATACGTAGTATTGGTGTACGTATATAGTTATATGTTGTTTTGTATTCTATGCATGCATGCTAATTATATCATTCTTTTATTGTTTCATGATGTTCACATCAGCCAAATAAAGAATAAAAACTTGATCCTGTCATGTAATGAAGCTATTTGTACTAAAACAAAAGGCAAATAGAGAAGACTCTAGTCGACATAGGCAGATGTATAAAGTGAGCCATTATTCCAAAGTACGTTTCAATTGACACAATAATAAAAATAAAGATAAAAAAACAATATTGTCATACTTTATTAATTTGAAAATCTAATTCACTTTTACCAAAAGATATTAATAAGGCCAAGTTTCTAAACTCAACTTATTTAGCAAAGTATTTTTCTCAAAAGTGCTTTCAAAAAAGTACTTTTATAGTGAGAAGCATTTGGCTTATTAATTTAAAAAATATTTTTGAGCAGCAATTAGTGTTTGGCCAAACTTTTAAAAATTACTTCTAAGTGTATTTTTCTCAAATATACTTTTCAAAAAGGTACTTCTGGGAAGAAACTATTTTTTTTTCTTCTCAAAAACTACTTCTGCTTCTACTCAAAAGCACTTTTTTTCCTTCTAAAAGCTTGGCCAAACACTTTAATTTGTAAAAAAAAAAAAAAAAAATTGCAAAAAAAAAGAAGAAGATTGTATACGGTCAAAATCGGGCTTCCCCAATTTTGTGTGACTAATCGAAACAAGGGTGGTAGACTAGGGCTCGGCCTCGCGTTGTATCGGACCATGGCACGGAGATGGATTGCTAAGCTCATGAACCAATGACCAATCAAGATCGAGACCAGTCATGATCGAGATCGGGGGGTGGGGTGGGGGTGGGGGGAAGAGATCGAGCAAGGTCGAAGGAAGCCTGCTAAGCCGAATAACAGAAAGCCGAGATATCCATGACCGGGCAAGGATCGTGACAGAAATCTCGGCACGTATCAAGTCAAGACCGGACATTTAACCAATCATGAGATTTTCTTCTGTATTTAGAATTGTAACATAAGTAGAATTCTTCTACTATATAAAGGGGTTCTAATCATTTTTACCATCATATTCACGTCACAAAAGCAATATATTCTCTTATTCTTAAGCTCTCAATATTCTTTGTTACCGTGTTCATACTTTCCAACAAAATATATACTTAATTCGAGGGAAGTCTAGCTCAAGGATTAAAGCTATACATTTTGTTTGGTTTGCTCCATTTATATTTGCAGTTAATTCCATTATCAATTTATGTTTTCTATCAATTTGTGCTAAGTTAATCATGTGTCCTTAAAATTACAGTATAAATTCAATTGTTATCCGTTTTTAGGGTAAACAGTTTGGCACCCACCAACGAGATAAAGATAATAGTGATTGCCTGGTAAAATTTTCATAACACACACTATTTTACCCTTGTTCTTTGAAGTGTCTTTGATTTCAGGATTAAAAGATATCAAACTCTCAGTCAGCACCTCAACACATTGACAATGATCTCAGCCACCACGGCGAGAATGAGAACATTGCACCCCCTGCTGACCTCGATGGAGTTCCGGCTGCAGACCCAATCGACGTTTGTTCACATATAGACATCAATGGAAATATGGACGTCAATCCTGAAAGAAGCATTCGTGGGGGTACCCGATCAGCTACTCAGAATGTGCATGACAGTGAAGATGGCGGGATTAGCCTGCGGGTAATCTTCGAAATGTTGCAGGCCCAGCAGGCAACAATAGCTCAGGTCCAAAATCAGAAACACACGCCGAGCAGGGTTGAACTCGAGTCGTCCCAAGAAGTTGTGCATAGGGTCGAATCGACTTCGAAAAAATTGAATGAGAGCGAATCCGAGACCAATCCCGGTATCCTAAAAATGCTCGAAGAATTGATGAAGCGAATCGAGACAGGGGAAAAGAAGATCGAGGAAAATGATAAGAAGGTGGAAACCTATAACTCCAGGTCGACCAAATCCCGGGGCACCACCGATATTGAAAGAACTAGATTCTAAAAAGTTTTTACAAAAATCTTTCCCCTCAAGTGCGGCTCCGAAGAAAATTCCCAAGAAGTTTCGTATGCCTAAGATTCCTAAGTATAACGGACGACTGATCCAAATGAACACGTCACCGCGTACATGTGCTCCATCAAAGGAAATGACTTGGAAGATGATGAAATTGAACCCGTATTGCTGAAGAAATTCGGGGAGACTCTATCAAAGGGTGCCATGATATGGTATCATAACTTACCGCCTAATTCTATTGATTCGTTTGCTATGCTTGCAGATTCTTTTGTAAAGGCACACGCCGGAGCCATTAAGGTTGCAACAGGAAAGTCGGACCTTTCAAGGTAAAGCAGAAAGATAACGAGATGCTCAGGGAATTCGTATCTCGGTTCCAAACAGAGAGAATGGATTTGACTCTGGTCACAGATGACTGGTCTATTCAAGCTTTCACTCAAGGTCTCAACACTCGGAGTTCCATATCTTCACAGCAATTGAAGAAAAATTTGATCGAGTATCCAACTGTCACTTGGGCCAATGTATATAATCGATATCAGTCGAAGATCAGGGTCGAGGATGATCAACTAGGGACTCCTTCCGGGTCCGTTTATCCTAACAGGCCTGTGGATAGAATTAAGAAGTATATCGACCGAGAGCTAAGTTCAAATAGAGATCGATATCAACGGTCAAACGGGAACCGTACAGGCAGTGGTCCTGGACAAAATATTGCACGGAATGAGAGGAGAAATGATCGAGGTAAAAGTTCGCGGGGACTCATGAGTAAGGATGGTTTCATCAGGGATGCCGGGCCCAAAGAAGCTCCACGATTGTCGTAATATAACTTCAATGTAGATGCGTCAACCATCGTATCAGCCATCGAACGTATCAAGGATACTAGATGGCCTCGACCTCTGCAGACCGATTCAGCCCAGAGAAATCCCAAAATATGCAAGTATCATGGAACCCATGGTCATAAAACGAAAAATTGCAGGCAGCTAAAGGAGGAAGTAGCCAGATTATTCAACGAGGGGCATATTTGAGAATTCTTAAGCGATCGGGCAAAGAATCACTTCAAAAACAGATATTCGAGTAGACAGAATGAGCAGGAAGAGCCACAACACGTGATTCACATGATCGTTGGAGGGGTCGATATTCCTCAAGGACCAGTATTTAAACACACCAAGGTGCCGATTACAAGGGAGAAGCGAACTCGGGACCATTTACCGGAACGGACCTTGTCTTTCAGTGACGAGGATGCAGAAGGAATCGAACAACCCCACAACGACGCACTGGTAATATCTGTCCTTATGAATAAAATTCAAGTTAAACGTGTTTTGATTGATCCAGGTAGCTCGGTCAACATTATTCGATCGATAGTCGTAGAACAACTCGGCCTACAAGATCAAATTGTGCCCGCAGCACGAGGATTTAAGGGCTTCAACATGGCAAGCGAAACCATCAAAGGTGAAATTCTTTTGCCTTAAGATTAAGCTTTCACATAACATCTCATTTATATAAAGATAGCCTTAAGCCTTGAGTATAAAAATAATCGAGTAGTAAATCAAATTGAGACGCCAAGAATTTCATTTTCAAAAATATATTATGCTTGTTATCATTTCACAAAGATCATTATTTTAAGCTAATCATTAGATGACACATTTACGATGAAAACAATAATGTGAAAATTTTCGTTATTATTATTACTCTTATTTTGTAAGTTAAGAGCCGCCGGGTTGACGTGTTTTGTTTGAATATAATGTCCATAGAGTACTAACTTAATTTCTTGGTCAACAACAGTATGTAGAAAAAGAAGATGAGTTTAATGATGTAGAAGATTAATATTTTCTCTAAATTAAGGTGACTTGCCAAATGCTGCATTGACTTTAATATAAGATATAGCTTGTTAAATTCTTTCATCCTCCACACCCATACCATAGATGAATTGCTAGTACTAATTAATTAATATTAAAAGTCTACAACTAATAAAGTTTATCTCTTTAAAGCGATGATGATACTTCTTTACCCTAAAATTCGAGTAATAATAAAATTTGTATTGTGGTTTTTAAGGATACATGATCTAATTCAGTACCAATTGATACAGTGAATTAAATGAGTAAATTGGACAATAAAGTAAATCAAATTAGTGTATCGGTAGTGCGTTCGACCTCGATTCGGGATGGTCTCGAGGTTCAATGATAAAAAAAATGAAGAACAGTAGCGAATAATAATGAACAGTAAGAGAAATAGAGCATTGTAACTATTTTTAATCAGTGAATGATGAATTATACAAATGAATAGGGTGCCTCTTTATATAGTAGAGGAATCCTAAATAAGGTACACCTCTAATAACGGGAATAAATCCCATGATTGGTGTCAACAATCGCTTGATTCGACCTGTTCCGGAATTTTCGCCGAGATCTTCGGTCGGTAGCTAATATCTCGCCATTCCGTTATTATACCTCACTCGACGATCGTTCTCGATCTTCAGCGAGCGCTTCGATATTTACTCTGCCATCGAGCTCGAGCTCGAGCCAGGTCCATTATGAGCATACTCTCGAGGCAGCTCCTCGAGCCTACGAAAACAGACATACCCGATTTTGACCGTATACAGATAGTCCCCGCGTTTCTTGGAATGAAATGATAAGAAACGATTTGAGCCTCGATTTTATGAAATCTCGATCATGACGTCATCCTCATGATGTAAGCGACGGATATGACTGATACGTCCCGTCGGTCCAGTTCCCCAAATCATTAATGCTTGTCAGTTGATGGTCGGCCACTAGGGCCAGCGAACCGTCGCCGTGATCCTATAAATACCATCTCCTTCATTGAATCAAACTTTATTTTTGCTTTGATTTAGTCTTCAAGTCTTCTAACCCTTCTCATATCCTCTCTTCCGCCGCATGTTAAGTCACCGTTGTTATCACCATAACCACCAACTTTCTATCTTCCTTCATCTTTCTTTACTTACATCAATGGCTAAAACCTCAAAGACTGTGACGCAAAAGGAAAAATCTTCCCCCTCTTCCTCCCGGCCGGCCGACGATAAAACACTGGTGAAACCGAATCCCCATGAGTATGTTCCCGGCCCGTGTACTCTAAAACCGACTTCAAGGTCGAAAACCCCTCATCGGTACCGGGTCGATGCGATCATGTGTCGATGTACATGTGCTCGATAACGGAGATCCATCTCAAGGCCATGAGGAGGGACTGCAACTGAGGTCCCGAGGTCGTGGTGCAAATCCCTACTCCCGAAGAGAGCATCACTACATATGTGGAGGGGTTCTTAAGTGTTTACACTTACCCCTTCACATTGGGTCCCATCCACCCAATGATCCTTGACTTCTGCAGAAGATATCAAGTCACCCTCTCCCAAATACACCCTCTATATGGCGCATAATAATCATGTTGTGCTTCTTCTCCAGTAAGGCCGAGGGGCTGGAGTTTACTCTGAACTACCTCATGCGGTTGTACCAGCCTCGAATCTATTGAGGACTGATCAGGCTTCAACGCCGGGCAACGAAGGCCTTGTTCTCGAGCATCGACGAGGATAAGGATCGAGGTTGGATGAGCCGATTTATATGTGTGAGGACCCGTGAGATAATACCAGAGGAGAAGATTCCGTTCCCCGAGGAGTGGAACCCCAATCGTAAGTAACATGTCAAAAAATTATTCTTAGTATCTGATTCGGCTTTGTCTAACATTTTCATTTATTTTTCAGTCGTTCCTTATGCCCCAAGATATCCCCGATCTGGAATACTGGGTTTGAAAGTTAGCCTCGACTTCCTCCCACGCCGAACGTGCATGGCGTGACTTGGAAAGGGGCAGATGAGAGGTCAACAACCACGGTGAGGATCCTTTTTCTCATGTTCCAATACACCTTTTGTACTTTATTCATCACTAACTTTCTTGCGTGTGTCACACCTCCTTTTTCACTACCCTGGGATAATTAAGGGGTAATAAGGGAGTTTTTCCACTTTAAGTGACATTATTCGGATTTAGGATTTATTTTAGTTTTCAGAGTCGCCACCTGGATTTTTGACGATGCTCCGGGACACCGTTTTATTTTAAAATCCCAAATCGAGGAAATTTTGACTCTGTTTTAATTTGTCTGCGACCATAAATCCGAGTAAGGAATTTTGTTAACCCGAGAGAAGGTGTTACGCATTCCCGAGTTCCGTGGTTCTAGCACGGTCGCTTAAATATTATATTTGGCCTAATTATCTAATTATTTACATGTTTTAAACCTATTATACTTTTTAGCCTTTTTCACTTTTTAGCCGCTTTTATGGATTTATCTTGAAACAAGTCACGATGGCGTGCACTTGCTTGTTTTTGGATACATTATAACTGCGCCACATGAAATGCACCCGCAATTACAACATGTAATTTTTATTATAATTTGAAGTTGAAGACGGGGACATGAGTTGTCGCACCCGAGTGTAGATTACAAAGTCAAGACTATGGTCATGACAGTTTTAAAGTGCCTATTTGAGGCGATGTTTGATTATTCTTTATGTTTTCTATTTGAAAGAACATTTTAGTTTTAAAATAAATTAGGACGTTTATGGATTTATCTTGGACAAGTTACGATGGCGTACACTTGTTGTTTTTGAACACATGGAAATCACGTCACATGAAATGCACCCGTGGTTGCTATATGCTTTTTATTAGTTGTTTGGAGTGAGGGTCAGGGGCATGAGTTGCCACTCCCGAGTGTAGTTTATGGTGATTTGTGATAATAGTTGATTCTTTTCCAAATTTCAACCTAAAGATGTATTTTTTCAACCTAAAGGATATGTGAAAGATTGTTTAAGCTTAAATTCTAAAGGACACAAATCTTGGGCTATGTCCATATTTAGCCCAAGTTATCATTTAACTCTTTTGGCCAATCTTAATTGTGGCTAATTTATAGGGAGGTCACTAGTTCAGGAAATCCAACTAAGTCCTAATAATCTTTACTTTTGAATTTGATGAATAAATAGGAAATATGGTAATCAAAATACATGTTCATTCATACATGCACTTATGAGCATAACACAAAAGATTTTCTGGTTTTTTCATTTTTTAGGTGGCCTAAACATAAATCTAAAATACTCATTAAATTTGAAATGGATTGGCAAGGCAAAATCATGCTACTTTCAGAACTTTTATGATTTCTAGCAAAAAGATTGAACGACAGGCAGTCTTATTAATTCTTGAGACAGTGATTCCTATCAATTTAAAAACAACCTGATCTCATGTTTCTAAAGGCTTAAAATTCACACATGTATACAT